>JAZGTJ010000666.1:0-15799 GCA_036877575.1 Botia almorhae | reverse complement strand
AGTATTAAGTGCAGAACAATCCACAGGGATTGTGAGGTTGAGACCAGCCTGTCAGACAGCCACTTCACCAGCACTGTGCGCATATGCACACGTGTGCACATTGCTTGTCTTTTATATTAAATGTACGTACAATTTAAAACACCCGTGGAGTGACACAGTTTATAGGGCTTTGCAATATTAATGTTAACTATAGTTTTGTTAATAATTGGCAAATCATAAATATCAACCTGTCTGTTTCCGTTAATCAGTTAATCTAAATAACTTAAAAATTGCTTAAACATTTGTCAAAATGATACTGTGTAATGTCATTTATTATGATGCAATGTTAAATTAGTGCAAATAAAGACTTTTAAAGGGGGTCATGAACTGGATTTTTTATTATTTTATAGTGTTTCCTGAGGGGCTGTAACGGAGCCGCTGAGGCGGCGGGATCTATATGCAGCTTTTTATTAGACATCACAAACAGTAAACAGGCAATGGTCAAGAACCCGCAGACATAGCAATGTAGACAAGACAGGAACAAAACGTAAACACCCGCAAGGATCGAGGCAGACAGCAAACAATCAACAACAATGTCCGAATCAAAAACAAGGGGCAGGCAGCAAAGGTTCAAATACGATAAACAGTCCAATTTGCAACGGGAAGGCAGTCCGGATAAATGCTCTAAAATGCAGCACATGGCAAACAATATATGACCCATATATGCATGTCAATGATGTGATTGACAGTTAGCCAGGTTCTATTCATACTGCGCTTAAACTTAAAGGAAGTCAATTTTGTTGTCACTCTTCTTCATAAGGGAAGCATGTCTGAATAGAACTGTATTTACCAATTCAAATAGGACTGACATCGCACTGCTATATGACTCTACAGACCCTTTTGATAATATACAGTACTACTGAACTTTCTTAAACACCATAGCTCTCTGCACAGACTCTATTCCAAGTTTGTGCTTTTGCAGTCTGGTTGGTGTTGATTGAGCATTGACGGTTTTAACCCGCCTCATTTTTGGCAGGTTGCCCTGGTTTTGTTATTGTAATGACTCAATCCATGGTTACCTCTGCAACTCCAAATATTTCAACCTAAACATGCGTGACAAACCCTCAGACATGCCCAGTCATAGCGCTGGCACAAACTCAATCCTTCACCTAACACTGCAGATATTCAGATGTGTCCGTTTGACTTTATCTCACCTCTCATTCTTTTTGTTTTGTTTTTGATGGATGCTTGATGTTCGTCCAAAAATAAAAATTCTGTCATCGTTTATGCACCCTTATGTTGTTGGTTTTATTTCAGTGGAACACTAAAGGTAATGTTTGGAAGAAGGCTTTGAATGTAATACTATTTAATATAACCAAGATACTGTATATAGTGACAGTAGGTTTGTGTGAGAAAGAGATGAAGTCATTAGTTACTGATGATATTGCTCTTTCTCATAGCTCTTACACTATAATGTAAGAATTAAATTAATTAATGTAAGACTTAATGATGACAAAATGTTTAGCTTTTCAGCATTATTAGCTGAACTGTTGTTTTAATGTACACACATTATAAATAGCGCCAAAGGAATATTATATTATAAAAGTACTTTACTTTCAATTTATTTTATGGTTATATTGCATGCTTTACACAATACATTTGTAAATTTTGTACATTAAAATAACTTCAGCAGAAAGGGTCACACATTGTCTTCATTTTCAGTATTAAAACAAGCTGGTGAAAACCTTGGATTGTTGTGTATTTGGAAGATAATGTACAAAATTTGATTAAACACAGGTGCCGTTTTTGGACAATATTGTCAAAATTCATTTCAATATATGGCGTTCACAACAAAATAGACGTTCTGTCTCAAGAGGTGATTTTTTACCAGCTAGGCTTTATCCCTCTTTCATTGTGAAGAAGTGAGGAAGGATTGCACACTCTATTGTTGCTTCTTCAGGGAAAATCTATTTTTTAAGGCAATGGGAATCTGTCTTTTCACAATGAAAGCTGCCACACTGTCAACTGAGGTGTGAATTGTGGAAGACTCTACATTGTCCGAAAGATAATTTAATTGGAAAAGCACGACACTGTGGTCTTGTGTGGAAGAGTTGCAGGAGGGACCTGCTTTGGTCCTGCCTGTACACTGGAAAAGGGATTTATTTAAACTTTAACCATTTTGTCCCTTGTGTAAATGGTTGCTGGATGCTTAAAGGGCCCATTGTGAGGAACAGACATACAGAGACAGAGGGAAAAGGGAAAGGCTGTTTTGATAGAACTGCACTCTCATTACCTGCCAGCCAGCTATTACCCCCTTTTCCATCTGCAGGGCCTGGAGCTGATGCCCAATCACGTTTCCTCAGAAGAAAAGGCAGTTCTGGGCTGAAAAATCAGCTTCGCACGGGACTCCAAATCTGCTGGTCTTAAACCAAGAGCCAGTAGCGTCAGAGGTTTTAAAAATTGACACATAGTGCGAAACAAAAGTAGATGGTGTAAAATTAGATTGCTTCCATTACAATCAAATGTGTCTACACTTAAAGCACCAATGCGGAGCTGCATATCTGGCATCAGCACCATTTCAGTGGCAGATAGTGTGATAGTCAACAAATGATGAGAGGAGAGAGCAGCCATTATAAGGAGCCCCTTTCCCCCGTTAGCCAACATACTTTCATGCTGAAAGATGCTTATGATGCGAAAAAAATACATGCTCATAATATTGCGCTGCAAGTAAAAATTAAAGAGAATGTTGGCAAAAAACAGAAGACACACACATTCAAAGCTTGAGAGAAGATTGAACAAGCGCTTGCTTGTTAAAAATCTGTTTGACTTTCAAATATATTATATTAGGAAGCAACAAAATGTAATAAGGCAGACAATGCTTGGTAAATCCACTTCATTCTTCTATATTTAAATGTTTAATCTTTTAATACAGCACAGATATTTTCACTTTTATGTATAGCTTTGTACTGAACAAATAAAGTGTTGTTGCTTCTCTGTGTGTGAAATGTAATTTTAAACTTTTTTGGGGGATCATTTTGTGGTTGTGTACACTCATGTATACAATTTTCTTGTCAGAAACCATTTCTCTAGTTCTTGGTATTTGTAAAATTAGTAATAATGGCAAAACTAATTTGATTACATGGTCTTTAAGAAAATGCAATATATAAAAGTGTGCTTAATTTTACATGACCAGCAACAAATACATTAAATATTGCTAATATTGAAAATCAGATAATGAATATATCACCCAGTCCAGCACTAGTGTACAGATTATAGATAGCCTTAAATCTAACAGACATAGACTAAGCACTTCTTCAAACATGGGGCATGGGGTTATTAGTGCAAATGGCCTCACATTGGTAGTGTTACCTAGTCCCATGTGACACCGTTGATGTTGTCACGACAACCTGTGGCCCCTGCTCATGGCCACTCTCCAAGGCCAAATAAAGCCATTGTGGAGGGAAATGGGCATGTGTCTGGATGACCAAGGGCTGGCACAAAGGCCCCCTGCTCCGGTGCGGTCATCAGGACGCCTGGCCACCTTTATGTGCCCTTTGCTAAAAGGAGGAAGTGTCTTTCATCTCCTTTTCAAGGTGGAACACCCTGCCAGCCTTACAATGGCTCTCTCCAAAGGCCTGTCTGTTCTGAGGGGATTCAGCGCGTGCCAGGACACGTCAAAGTGTCAGTGTGAGATGCTGCTTCATTGCAGAGAGCGTGGGACGAGACTCAACACAAACCCCACACACTCACGCAAATCAGACCTCAGAGACATCTTTTAAATGATCAGACATTAAGCCACAGAAAGGTTTTAACACAGGAACTCATTTTGAGCAGGAAATACTTTAGCATTTCATGGTCAAATTGAACATGAACTTTAAAGTGTCACATACAGAGACACATACATTGACTTTAAGAGGTCAGATCATGAGGAATAACTTTCCTGGTGCATGTTTTCTTTCTAAATAAAAGAGTTTATTGTGCTTTGCAAAAATACTGTAACATTTGTTAAATCTAAGCTGCATAAATAGCTTGTTCTAAACTTAGGTGTATAACCTGCTTCTCTGCATATCCGTCCCAATGTTAAAAACATGCATCTTAAATTTATTTTAACCAAGGTCCCTGATCATTTCAGTCTGATGTTAGCAGTTTGAATGGATCAGTTTATTACAAATGATTCTGTGATTTTGTCACATTGTAACAATGCATTGCAAAGTGGGTGTAATTGAATGTGGCAGCACAAATGAAACAGACCCAACACAAACCAGCAGATTGTAAGTTACTGAGCCCTAAGTCCTGCATCCTACTTCACATGCAAAGAAGGTGTTTGCAGAATAATATTAAAAGGAAAGCAGCATAAAAATGTTTATTTCTGGGGTTTATAAATAGGGTGAAAAATGGTGAAAGAAAAACTAATTTATACTAATTTTTAAGACTATGTGTTTCTAATGTGTGAAAATATGTGCTTTCTGATGTCTCTTTTGCTCAACTTTATGATGTTGTTTGGTCTTTGAAAGTGATATGCAGCTAGAAAGAAAAGTAAAAAGAGGCCCACAGTTCCTTTGATTATCATTTCTCCGGGGCCCCTCTCCCTTAAAAACATACAGTGTTTAATAGCTCTAGCAGCTCCAGTGTGTTCCAGCACTAATCAATGAGCTCCACCAACAGGGAGCCAGATCTGTGCACACCGCTGCCAGAACAGGCCTGTATGGCTACCCAAGATCACCATGGTGATCACTCCCATTAGGATAGTTGCTTTCCTGATGTTGAATGTCTGCTTTCAGACACGTACAGCCATTATATAAATCTCTTTTCAGAATGTTGGCCTCTGTTAACCAAAACCTTTTTTTATGAAACACACGGGCGAGCAAGAGTGAAAGAGAGTCAGAGAAAGATTCAAGGAGAAGTACCAGGCCCAAAAATCACATCTGCTAAACTACTAGAGCATAAGAAAAAGATTAGGAAAATGGAGACATCTTTTCTCTTTGAGTGGTTGCTGTATTTTTGTAAATTCCTCAATGGCTTTTGGGAAATACTGATGGGTATTTGGTAATTTCCCTCCATTTGTACTGAATTAAACAGGGTTCTATAGATTCATATTTCTGTTTTTATTTGTTTGCAATAAAGCTCTTATCTTTTCTCTTAATAAAGTCTCAGTAATAACAGACAGTAATAGTTTAACATTTATAACTGAACTTAATAGTTGTACATTCTTATATGTTTAATAGTATATTGATGAACAAATAAAACGGTAAATGGCATGTCTTTTTTACAGCGTCTGGTGCTAATTTCCACAGAAAATATTTTACACATCCCTTAGATTGTAAAAACAAACAAAACTCACAATTAAGATAATGCACTGAAATGGAATTCTCTGTGACAAATGTTAAAATACTCTTTGAAAGTAAAACTACAACACTTAAAAGTTGTTATGATGAGTTTAGTGTCACAAAACCTGATAAAACTAGTTTGATAAAACTTTACACAGATATAGCACAACACGTAAGAACTGTTGGCACTCACAAAAAGTTGCATGTTTCTTTTTAGACAGTATGTAAGATGTTATTAGAGCTTAACTTGGTCTGATCCTGCAGGATTTGTTTAAAAAAAAAACTGCCACCCCTCCTGTCCTGAGAAAAGTCCATTCAGTTCATTTGGAGAGACTGGATTGTTTCAGAGGGTGTAAAAGACCAAAAGAGAACGGAAGATGAAAAATGCTGTAAAGAGACAAATACTCATATGATTTGGTAGTGTTGTTTAACTTCAGTTTACATACCAAAAATGAAAACAGGTGAAGAGCTTTTTGTGATCCTCCACTCATTGGTAGAATGTTTCTCCACCTTGTTTAATATTTCAGGCCATTTTTACTGGAGAACTCCCAAAGGCACCCAGTAAGATTTGCATCCTGATTTATTTGTCATATATCCTTTAAGTCTTTAAATTCTTTATACATCTCCAGTGGCTGTATGCATCTTTCATGAGTTACTCCGCTGTGTTCGAGGTTGGATCCAAACACATTTTACACATCCGGGCGCTGCTGTACTTCCCCCATTTCACCCTGAGTGTGCGAAGTGGATGAAAAATGTAAAAGGAGTTAATTTCTCTCTTCACAGCTCAGGAATCAAGCAGGTCATGTTCCATTTTACATCTCTGCTGTCTTGAGCCAGTCACCACAAGACTGGGTTAAATGCTATCAGAGGGGCAAAAACAGTTGCTCACTTCCTTTTTATGCAAATTAGGCTCATTATAGGTGCATTATACACAAAAGTCAGCTCAATTTGCCCAACATTAAGCAGTGGAAAGCAGGAGAGAAACAGAATTTTATTTGAAAGGTATGTTTACATTTTCTAAAAATGGTAGTAGTAATTTATCTTATGATGATCAAATGAAATAGAGAAGAAGGTTATAACTGCTCACATATCTACACACACAATGTAGATGAATACACTTTTAGCATGTCAACAGCAGTGGTTGAGTGATGCTTTAAAATCTCAGTAAAGAGTGCCAGATCGTGGTAGCCTGCTGCATGCTTTCTACCTACATGAAGCATTGCAGTGTGTATGCAAATAAATGATGCTGTCAGAGGACGCAATACATTCTAAATGCCTTCCATCTAGAAAGAGACCTCACTGAAAAAAAAACAGCACAACTCTAAATAAATCCTCACTACTTGAAGACCCATATTTCAAAAGAGAAAATTGTTGGATTTAAAATGGGGCATCTAAGAAAAAGGCAAATAAGAATCGGGCAAAAGGAGAAAGAAAATGTTTTCAATTCCCGCTCTTACTTTACTCAAAAATACTTTTCTTCCAGTTAAATTTGGAGTTGTGACAGACAATAAATTGAAATCCTTTTGGATAAGGTTGTTACATGGTGAACACAACAATGCTTTGAACTTACGTCACACAGAATTAACCCACAGACGCAGGGTGTGAGGGATTGAGATAAACATATTTGTAATGGTATATAATAATATCCGCTTTGGCCAAGGTTTGTTTTTTTCTTACCCCTGCTGTTTATTTCCATGCATGTACTGAAGGAAGCTGCAACTCCTTAGCAAGCTGCGATTATTTCGTCTCCCACATATTTTCTCTTTGTTGTCATGCCGTCAGTACTTAAAACGTTCCAGTGATTTTAATTTCACTGACATAGGCACAAGCTAAGGCGGTGCATATGTGCCGCAATGTGCGCAAGACGCCGCTTTTCTTCAGATTTGATCACGGACTTATGGAAACAGATTGCTGTGGTGGAATGTGCCATTGAGCCTTACAAAGCCCATCTGTTTGGGCGACCCAGTGGAAAGATGAGCGTGGCGGGCACCAGGCAGAATGATGGAGTACCCATTAAAGATAAGGGAGGCTGGGGTGGCCCACTTCACCAGACTGTTGTTTGGGACATGGGATTGGTCCTGCAATATCCCCACCTACGTACCCCACCACCTTCTCACTTTCAACATAGAAGCCGTTTCTCAGGGACTGACATACTTTCGCAAATACTGATGTTCATACGTTTTTCTATTTGATGCATCACCTGAAGGTTTGTGATGGTGGAGTCATATAACAGTTTTAAATAAGCATGGGTGTGTTGGCGCATTAGTTGCACTGGTATTTTACCTCTTACACGTTGCATTTGAAATATGTGAATTGCTGGAGTGCCGAACCAATGCTAATTTTGCCACTTCAGCAGTAAGACGCGACGCATTGCGGTTCGATGACAGCTCGATAACTAAAGCCGGTTGAGGTGTCTCTGCTACATTTCCCATTTGCCATCTAATTCACACATCACAAATGTGTACTCACAAAAGTGCAGCTGAAACAGTGTAAAGTCACCACCGGTGAGGATTCGCTAATGTCGTCCACGATGGAACAGAAAGGGAAAGACTGGATCATACATGGATTGCACCTGATTGGTCAGGGGAGTGGAAATGTGCACTGGGCTTATTTTAACCTTATGAATTCTCCTGTGATAACGGCCAGGAGCGAAGCAGATTTACTCAGAGTTGGAATGGTGCAGTGGGCAGAAACAAGGGCTGACTGGAAAGCTGTGTTGGGTTATTTTTAATTCATGTGCTGCCACCTGGTTAATGGGGTTTTTGAATCTAGCCAGTCTTTCTGGCTGAAACATGCCTTGTTTTAGATGATCAGCCCTCAACCAAAAGGAATGAAATTATTTATGCCTGCTACATTACTGCTCCTTGGCAATATAATAAAATAATTTTAAAATGGGCAAATGTCAGAAAACATTAGATTTCAGTGATGGCAACCAAAATATGTAATGCAAGTTGTTGGGAAAATGAGATGTCAAAATGTTGTCTGAAGGTTTAATGCTATCTTAATAAATCTGTTTTCTTTTAAATGTATTTTCTTTATGCAAAATGTTTGTTTTCTTATTGTGCATTTTACGTTTATAAAATGTATCTTTCATATTTTTGTTTTGTTTGTAAAATAAATATTTGGCAGTATTTTTAAGAGGGTTTTTGCTAAGCCAGGCATTACTATACTGTAACTACTGCACTTTCACTTTGTTTTGTAGTGGAGAGGTGTGCTTAAGCAATCAGATTTACAGTTTCACTTAGTTGAAAAAAAAATCACTAAAGGAATTTAAACCATCGGGTCTAGAATATTACAGAGACTGGGACTCTTATGCAATAAGAAGTCACCTAGCAACACCCTAGTAACCACATCGCCAAATGCTAAAAATAACTCAGAATACTTTACCAGTTGCATAGCAACATCCAGTCAACCAGTCACATCGCCCTTGCAGCAGACCTTGCATGAGCAAGCACTTTCACATTTTTTTATAAAATCTTACTCCATACGTCCATCATCCAAGCACAACTCATATACTTATATGAGTAGTTTTTCCCTTTATTAAGGATTTTAAATAGTTTTTCCTTTATTAAAGATTTTACATAGTTTTTCCTTTATTAAGGATTTTACATAGTTTTTCCTTTATTAAAGATTTTATGTGCTCTGGAATTATATGACCTGGCAAAGAAAGCTCCAATCATTTTATTTGACAAAATGGGGTGTATATTGCCTTTCTTCACGGGAAACAGTTCTCACATGTAATACTCCAGATATGTAAAAAAGCCCAAATCCAGGAACAAAGAGCATTCTAGGTAAAAGAGTTTCTAATTGCAGCAAAGCCAATTACGGCGGTATTCCCTGTCTCAATGGCGTATGCGCATGGGGACACGCTCCGCTAGCAGTTTGCTTGTAAAATTAATCACTTTGATACCAGTTTGAGTGATCCTATCAAATTAAGCTTTGGGTCAAGCATATTAAACAAAAAGAGCTTGGATCTATCTTTAATATATCAGTGTGGTTTGCATCAAAGTGAAATAAATCAAACATCACGATAATAGGTGCTGTCCGACATCACTCGGCAGCCTGCGGATGACTCGCCGTGCCGTGATCAGAGATGTCAGGGAATCTAATCATCAGCTGCAAATTAAAAAGATTTTAATAGTGATAGCGCACACAGGCACACCACTCACTGTCATAGGGCTGCCGTTGTCTGACAGCGGCGGGTTACACCGCATTACTTGTAGATAAATTAACCATTTTCGTTGGGTGAATCGATAGACTAAACCACAGCATGCAGTTATCTTGATCAAGGCTGAAAATGAGAACAATATCTGAGCCCTAGCTGTGAGATAAAGTTATCCATCTGCGTGATTAAAAAGCAATCTCTGTTTGATCAGAGGCCAGCGGACGTCTGCTGCTAATGAGAAAAACTTTGATGCTATAAAATGATGTTTGTTCTTATGCCCAAAACTGTACATATAGATTTCATAAACAGCCTTTTCAAGAAAGTCTGCATCTAATGAGAAAAACTTTAATGCTGCTGCAAAACAATCTTTGTTTCTACACTGAGAACTGTAAGTAAAGCTTTTGATGGAAAGCAACCTTCATGAGAAGTAGTCACGTGTAGTTGCACGCTTAGATCCTCAGACAACAAAAGCTTTTTTAACAAGCACTTCATCAGATTTGTTTGTTGAAGGGAATAAAGGCGGGTATTAAGCATCCACGCACATTTCTGGAATCCTCTATGTCTGATGATAAGATTGAAGTGTTGTTTATTTAAATATAAAACAGCAAGCTTTCAACTTTCTCAGTCGTATGGAAGACAGGTTTAGTGCAACAATAAAATGAGAATCAACAAAGCTGATATGGGTATTTACCAATAAAAGCCCCAGTTTTCAGTGCTGAAAAGATGTAAGAGGATTATGGTAGTTTAAATTTGCACTGACCAGGTTCAGAGCTCTTGGCATTGAATGTAATTGTCATTGTTCCTTAGTTGCTGGCTTTAAATCCCTCTTTGTTTCGTGATGCGGGTTAGCAGTCACTTCCATGTGTTGAAAAGGTGACTGACTCTGCAGATGGTGCTACACGTTTGGCTTCCTGTGAAGTGGAGAGTGATAGACACAGATGCTGTTTTATTTATAAAACATTTTATTTAAAAAACTGTACTGTTGATGAATAACTAGATATTTAATAACTATGATTTAATAACTAGATTATTTGGGGTTGGATTTGGGGGGGGTGCGGCGTGAGTTGAGGGGGGGGAGATGGCAGATTTTTCACCTGAAGGCAAATGCAGGGAGAGGAAGCTGTGGGCTTCATCTGGGAGCTGCTCAACTCTGCTTGCCACAGATCCGGAAAGCACATCTCCTCCGTTATTCATTATTCATTCAGCCTCACAATTAGTTTCTATAATGCTTATGCTACAAGCACACACTGATATTCCTGTTCTCTATACAATACACAAGTTGTGTCTCTTTTGTGCCTCCTTATTTATATCTGTTATTGTTTATTGTCCTTAGGTTAAACTCAAAAATGAAAATGTTGTCACCATTTACTTACCCTCATCTCAGAGTTTCTTTATGTTTTCTCTTCCATGGATCTTTAGCAAATTCTATCAAATTCTAGGCAGACACAAGAAAAAACTTTACTCTAAAAATAGTCCATAGAACTCTGGAAGGCCATACAAATTGAAAAAAAAACTCTTTTACGGTCACTTCTATTTAAACTTTCAGCGTTGCTATTGGTCATGTGAATTATTAAATTCCATTACAAATAAAACTAAACACTGCTGTGGAAAGAAAGACTAATTATGCAAAAAATAATCATTTCACCATGAGCATTATAAAAAATTTGAAATTCAAATGTATGTTGTAATTGTTCTAGAAATAATTATTTGTACATAATTAGAAATAATGAATAAAATATATCTTATATATCTAATTTACATTTAATATTAGTATTTTTGAAAAACTGCATTAGTATCTTGTGGAAAACTGCATATAGTTCTTCTGCAAAATGTAGGTGATGAGGTGCCTTTTCCTGACTGTATATTGTATATGTTGTATGTATTGTCATTCAATGCCATTCAATTGTCAATGCCAATGTGTTATACTCTTTAATCCCCAAAATATTCTCAGTGGGGTGTTTACATGACCTAAACATCCGTCCGATTCATACAGGCATATGCTGACTGTCTTGTTTGGATTTTTAATAATTTCAATATTGGCCTAATCTGCTTATGGCAATCAGGTTAGTTAGTAATATTAAATAGAAATGTCTTGTCCATGTGACTGCAGTCCCTCGCACTCTGCACACTGTGTGTTTTCAGGGCAGTCATACAACTCATGCCTCCCTCTAACAGCTACACGCGCACACACACACACACACACACACACACACACACACACACAAACGTTTACTTATCTATCTAAATGGGGACATTCCATAGACTTACATCATCTTAATACACAACTAGTTATAAACACTATAATCCTAACAAAAACGTTCTACATTTTTAATAATAAAAATATATTTTATAGTGTTTTTACAAATTAGGCCATTTTGCTCAGATTTGTCAGTTTTTGCTCATTTTGCTCACACACACACACACAGTACTACAACTTCTCTTTTATACTATTCTGGACTTTTCCACATTCTCCAGTGGTGATGTAATTTTCTGTAGCACTTATAAAATAGCTTGTAATGACTGATGAAATGGCTTGGAACATTTTCTGAAAAAAAGAGAAGTACTGTACATGTGCATAAAAAGCATGCCGAATTGCTTACAGAAACACTTTCCTCATTAGGTTCCTCACAGCCAGCATAGAACTGTAACCCTCACTCAGCTCTCATCATGTGACACTTCTTTATGTGTGAATCCCAATGTTACACTTCTGACATAATTAACTGCAAATTGGCAAAGCTACCATCTTCAAAGTGGCCAAAGCCTTTTCTCTGGTGTCTTTATTTCCCTGCCAGATGACTGCTGTACACTCCCCATTGCACCATTCCAATTTTTTATTCTAGATCAATACTGAACTTTCTTTGAGAAATTATTCTGTCTTCAGAGTTTCTGTCCTCAGGCATTTCAATATGTTTTATTTTTTCCCCTTAAGAGGAATGTTAAATTATCTGGGGTATCTGATATCTGGGGCTTATGATGATGCTCAAAGCATCATCTTATCTTAATAAACCTTAATTTGATAAAATAGCCATTTAGTTTCTTTAGTTATCTGCAGTCTGTTTTGATATCCAGTATGTCTGGCAGCTAGAAAGATTTCATAGATCGAAAATAAATTTTACTCTCAGTAAATGCAAAATATCCTTTACTGAAAGTCATTCAAGTAAATCAGAGGGCAAGGAAAAGTATGTCACTCATGTCCAAACTAGGGTCTTTTTAATCATAATATCAATAAATTAGTACATGAGTGCCATTTCTGAGGGACAGGTTGTATGGCCGATTTGCAAACCTGGTTTCAAATCTGTCTCCATGCTAGAAAAGTCTAAAATCTTCCAGACAATCACCCACTTTTGAACTTTTTAAGTTTATAATATTTACAGTTTTCCTATGCAAATAGGTTTGTTTCATAAGGAAGTTTGAAGACGATCAAACAATGTTGGTTTAAACTTCATGAGAACCTTGCAGAATCTCTAGGTTATTCCACCATGAGTGAGCCCACAAGCTGAGATAAAGGCTTAATGTGATTCAGATGGAGGTGTGAGAGATAGCAGTCTGGACTGAGGTGATGTTTTTCTGCTGATGGAGACTGGCAGTCCCAGCATCCACCAGTGTAAGTAAGCAGCCAGGAGCAAATGAGATTCATTAAAGGTAAATGCTCAGGTCTGGGTCGTCCACCACACAGCACACTGTTGTCATGTCACGTTATGACCTGAAAGTGACGAGAAGGTGAAGTGGATGTGGAGCACACAGACGGTGGAAATGTGCATGTGTGTGATCTCATAATTTCAGAGAACATTCTTATTGTCTAAATACTCGGTTGATTTTACTATTAAGACTTATTACATTTACCAGCAATTAGTTTATGGAACCATGTATCAGCCTAGGAGTCCATTCACTGACTGTCTGATAACTGTACATACTGCACATAAAAATGAAAATTTTCAGTTCTACTAGATTTACTAGGTCTACTAACAGCTAATTTCTAGTCAGATTGGCTGGCTTTACACAACATCCATGTGCACCGGGCCGCCTGGACATGAGGTCATGTTTAAAGTGTACTAGGTTGCTAAAATTAGTTTTAGAAAAAGTAATCACAGAGGTTGCCAGAGCTAGGCAGATTTGAGCCAGTTTTTTTAACGGACTGAAATTCTAGTCACAAACTTCACACAAATGAATCTGTCTTCTTTACATTTAGTTTATTGGTTTTATTAGTTAATTATTTTAGTAGTTCTTTAATAGGGTGTCAGCTACTTTGTTGATTTACATGTAGGTCAGACAGTCTCTTCCTCAACCTTAGTTGGTCAAAATAAACTGCAAAGTGAGTTTATGTGAATTGTCACATTTCTGACTCTTTGAAACCACATGTAGCCACAGTTCAACCTGTCCTTGGGCAGGAATTAAGAATTAGTTTGCAGTTTGTCATTTTCAGAATTGCAAAATCTGTTTTTGTTTGCAGTATGCATTAAACGTGTGGGCGTGCCATCAGAGGCTGATGCTAATCAACAAATGACAGGCAGATAAATAATTAAATTAGCAGATGGGTAATTAAAGTCCTAATCAGAATGATGATGTAGATAATTCTGGCTCTCTTTCAGAATCCTGACTGTTGACAACACTTTTCTTGTGTGTGTTAAATACAGAATGTGTCTTCATCTTTGGAAATTTTCTCTCGAGGTTGGATAATCACATTCCATTTAAAGAAATAACATCAAACACTGTCTCTCCTTTTAATTCTTTCCCTGTTGACTTGGCACATTTGTACATTGGGCCTTCCAAACCTCTTTGAAACAAAAAATGCTCACTATTGTCCCTTGCGGAAAATTCAGTCAGAGAGTGGGAAAACAAAACAAAAAGCTCTTCTAAATGTAACAAATCTTTATGGAGATAAAACAACAATCACGGCTCAGTCAATTCATGCCAGCTAATAACAAAGAGGGCCTTTATTGGCCTCTGTTGAATACTGGTGCTTTGATTGTGCAGAAACACAGCTGTGTGTCTTTATAGAAACTAACTGATTGTCTGTCTATACCTTGACTGTGCTGTGAAGGATAAAGCCTCATTATCCACAGTCACCTTCATCTGTGTCAGACTCATAATGAAGATTTTATGAAGCTGGCACTTTAGACAAATGTTTTGGGGAGAATGTCACTCAGCCAACACAATGCTGTCAGGAAGCAGCAGTGTGTATAATACTTTTCTAACTGCAGACGTACAGTTTGACAATTATAGACTTGATTTTATTACTCATTCAGATTTACTCATCTGTCTTGTGTTTCTGTGGTTTCAGGGACTTCTGGTTTTTAAGTATTAAGGGTTTTAAACTTTCCTAAAACTTGTAATCAGGCACTTATGGCTCTATTCACCTGATTTTGCAATGCAGAAGTAAGCTATTCTCTGTGAATGCGTGAGACTTCAGATTTATTGGTCACTATGGCTAAAAACTTGCGCAATAACAAAATGCAGTAAATGGTTAAAACGTACTGCACTACAAAGCAGTGTGTTTATAATATGACAATACATTAAAATAATATAAGAAATACAACATCAGTTTGCAACATCAAAAAGTATAACCCGCTATTTTGTACAGCTAAAAATAACTCAAAACAGAGTACAAGAATACAAAAGTCCTATAAATTGGTATAGGAGACAGTCTCCTGCACTAACACAGATGCACCAACATCTGTGCGCCGTGGCTCCTGTGTGCGGCCTGCTCTTTCCTATCTCAGCATGGAGATAGGTGTCCTGCTATTCTTATCTCTGACTGTCAGGGCAGATGTAGAGAACAATCTGGAACTTTCTCACCCTCTGGGATTCTGGACTTATCAATTATAAATCTGCTGAAATGACCTTTTTGTCTCTTATTTCCCATTTTTTATTGTCTTGCCATGTAACCCAAATCTTTACTAAATTAGAAAATGCTGCACACATTACCTTCTCAAGCACTGATGCACCAACAGCTAGTGCAGTATCATTGTTGGGGGGGCTAACTACCTAAAAGTATTGTCGCTAATACAGAGTAGCTTGACAAAATCTTATGTTACTTTTGTTATGCACACAACGTTACTTAACTGAAGAAATAATTAAACACGCTCTTCCATACTGTCTTTACTCTCATGCATAGCATTTAAAAAAAGTTTCACGTATTCGAGTACACTCTGTACTGTACAATGTGTCTCTGTATAGCAATTAAGGTAATATTTGGTATAGCAAACAATCTAGTTAAATGCCAATCACCATTACTTCAAATAAATGATAATAATATTTTATATTTAAAATACACTTTAACTGTACTCAACTACTACTCAACTGTAGCGGCATGCCAGGCTATTAAAGG
>JAZGTJ010000665.1:71870-88468 GCA_036877575.1 Botia almorhae | reverse complement strand
CCTGAACGAGAAGTTGTGCTGCATGATCCGATAGGAAGGGTCTGACCTTCCTAATATTGTAGAGGGCGAATCTGCAGGAACGAGCGGTTTTGGAGATGTGGTCTGCGGTCTGTTGTAAATAATGTTTAGATTGTTGCATAGATGGATTGTTTTTACTTTATAAGACTATATATGAAGTATATAGTCTTATATACTTCATATCTAGACTATACTTTATAAAGTATAGACTATACTTTATCAAATACAATAATAAATGTATTTTCAGGAGTTTAAGTGATTAATTTCCTATTGCCTGTATTTGCTTTTTTTAAACTAAAAGACACAGCATTTCCAGGCTTGCATTTTATGAATCAAGGACAATGTATTCGTCGTAAAATCTTAATTACTGTTATACTGAAATAAAAATGTCACCTACACCTTGGATGGTCTGATGGTGAGTAAATTAACAAGAAATTTTAATTTTTGGCTGAACTTTCCCTTTAAAAAGTTACAGCTGAGCTCCATTTCCAATTCTCAGTTATTATTCATTAAATTATATCCTTAGGAAAAGGTTTATCCTACAGAGAGGACCTTTATTACAACTGCCCAGTGACCACAGCATCAGATTCATTACCTGTATGATGTTTTGGATTTCAGTGGACCATCACAGAAGATCTGATCCTCAGATGCATCAGACTGTTTTTGATCACATTGTCCACCGAGACTATCCATGCCAGACCCCAGATAAATCTCAAACTCCTGCGTTTGTCTCTGGCTTTCATCGCAATGGCTGGTGAAGTAACTGGTCTGGTAAGCTTTAACAGAATCGTTAGCTCTGTAGTCCAGGTATGAGGGAAGAGGATGATGCTGGTATGGCTGCTGGTTTTCATTATCTGAATCCAACCAATAATGACAGGGGGTAAACATTTTACTGTAGTTTAGTCATAACAACTCTAAGAATAAATATTAGCATGTTAATATCACAATATCTCATAAACAGATCTAGAAAGGTGGAGCTCGGGAAGGAACAGGGAAATTGTAGAGCTCTGATACTGCTTACGTCACGCTATCAAGGCTTTTTAAAAGAATAGTATACAAAATTATGGTGGAAGAAGCATGTTATCATTGGCTATGAATGAAAACATGAAAACCATTTCAGTTTGGGTCACAACAATGTGCATGTTGATTGACTGGCGGATTGCGCAAGACTAGGAACTATCAGCTTTGTCTATATAGTTTAATGCCAAGTCATTTATATTTCAATGTTTCTTCAACAACAAGATTATGTGCATGGCTTAGATATATGTGCATAACAATACCAACCATCAGATTCAGTTACGATGATGGTAAAAAATTTCACAGCACCATTGATGTCGCTGAACCAGCTACAGTTAAACCGGAAAAAAATGGTTGACTTGGTGATTTGAACTGTGTTCTCACTAACTCGAGTTGAAGGTACTGGTGGACCTGAGAAGATATGAAAAACAACATGTCTGTTTAATAAAGACATTTATGAACATCAAACTGTTGTTGTTAGAATGTTCTCTGAACATATTTGGCAGACTAAATTATAAAACTTAAAAGCCTCTACTCACGGTCTATCATTGTGACTACATTTTCTGTGACTGCCTCGCTGGTCATGCTGTCGGAGATGACTTTGACAGAGACAGTGTACTGTTTATGAGGTTCCAGATCTTTGATCAGAGAAACTGTGGTCTCTTTAAATGTGCGGTGGGAGTACACCATGCTGTGGGAGTCCTGTCTCAAGCACTCAATAGTGTAGGAGTCAAAGTCAGCCTCTGGAGGATTCCAGGAACAGGAAATGGCCGTAGAGTTCTGAGGACGACAGTGCAGACTCCGGACATGCTGTGGCTCTAATGACAAAAAAAGGCACAATAAGATACAAATTCTATCTGTTACAAAAACTACTAACATACCTTAAGTTAATAAATTCTAAGCGAGTTGCTGAATATTATGGTATATCAGGCAATAACTGTAGACTTGTCATTTTATTTATGTTAAGTCTTCATATACAGGCAGGTTGCTTTAAATTTACTATGATTCACTCTATGGATGAACTTCCATGATTTTCACCAGCAAAACTGAGACTGTAAAACCAGCATAGTCTTTCTAGTGAAGCTGGTTGACCAATGTAGCTTTGCTGGTTGCATTCATAAAGAAGCCACATGACTACAAGCAGTGTGTAAAACAGTGATGGTTGATAAAAAAGTTTTTATATATATAAATGTGTGTTTTTTGTGGTCCACTGACTTGTTCTGATACTCCTGGAGATAGGAAGGCTGTAGGTAGGGTTGTTGGTTCCAGCCCCACTAACCGTGCGCAGACTGATGTTGTATTGACGCCCAGGGAACATCCCTTTAAGTATACGACTGCAAGATGTGGGGCTGTGGTAGGGATTGAACACAGACAGATTGTCTCTGGGTTTCCATTGTAGATCGAAGTCGTCAAAATCAGTGTTTTCTGGACCACTCCAGGTAATTTCCAGTGAGGTGTTAGTAATTTCTCTAAAGGAGAACAAGACCGGTGGCCTGGGGTCTGGAATATAGCAATGGTATTAATATTGCCGCAATTCCATTAATAAGATGGTAAAAACAACTGTTACAATTAACAAACTGCTTCAGGTTTTGCAAAGTAATTCTCAAATAATACAACACTCAAAAGATGTTAAATGGCAACTTTATGTTAATGTTTCTTTATGATTTAGAACATGCTCCTACCAGTCCTGCCTTTAGTGGTTGCCATGTTGGTAAGATCTCCACTGTGTGTAAGGACAACAACCTGGTAGAGTCGTCCAGACACCAGCCTTTGAACTAAATGACTCCTGCTGTCTGCACCCATACTCTCTTCTGTTTGCTGAGTCCCATCAGGGTTGTAGATGAGGAGGGTGTAGGTGCTTACTTCACCCACAGCCTGTTTCCAACTCAACCACAGAGTCTCAGATGTTTTCCTACTGTCAGCACGCAAGAACGTCACCGCTGCAGGAACTAAACAAAACATTATGTTAACAGTACAAACGCACCTTATTCTATAGGGAATAAACTTGAGACAACCTGAAACAGCCTATTGGAGTTTTCCAAATGTTCACCTAGTATTTTTTTACCTGTTCGGGCCCAGATGGATGTGTCATTGGTCTGATCTCCACTGCGAGACAGAACAACCACTTTGTACAGCGCACCGGGTCGCAGGTTCTGGAAAGAACAGTCTTGCATATTCTTCACTCCAGTCTTCTGATCATGCAAGCTTTCATCTCCATTGTACAGATTCACATCATATCCATCAAATTCTCCCTCTGGTGGCAACCAGTGGAACAACAGACTTGTGGTTGTGTTGCTTATAACAGACAGATTTTTAACAGTCGCTGGACCTACAACAGACACATTTTCATACACATGTATAAGGTCAGCTTATCTCCTTTTTTTACAACATCTAAAAAACAGATAAAAACAGAGATTAGGACGGAATGAACATACAGGTTCTTGCTTCAGCAATGGCCTCTTTGCTGCTGATTCCGTCACTGATAGTCTGAACCAGAATGCTGTATTTCTTTCCTGGGGTAAGCTGTCTGAAGTAATGCTGGCTGACTTCTGCTGTCTGAGAGCTGTTGGACACAAGATTTCCACTTTCATCCAGCAGTTGAAGCCAGTAGCTGTCATATACACCCCGACTGGCCTGCCAGCACACAAACAGACTGGACATGCTTCGCTGATTATCCGCCTTTAAAGCTGTCACCAGGGGAGGAACTGCAGAATTTGGTGGAAGAAAAGTAATTTAACTGGATCATTTTGAGCTGCTTGGAAATAAGAATAAACAGGCTTAACATATTTGATAAGAATAACTATCTATTCTAAGCAGTTAAAGCAATTTACCACACAATGTAAATAGTAGTTTTTATACTAATTTACTAATTTACTCAACTTTATGCCAGTCCAGATATATATGACTTTCTTCAGCTGAACACAAATTACATATTAGTATAAAGTAAACTTGTATAGAAATATGGCATTACTTAACATCCTTATATAGGTCCCAAAATGTTACAGCTTTATACAGGTCATTCATTCCATGGAAGTCCACATCCATACATTGTAATCCATTTGACTCCAGTGGGTTAGGTAATGTTTTGCTGGGTACCATATAAGAACGTAAATGATGCCATGTTTTTATAAATATCTTTATGTTCAGCTAAAGAATGGAAGTCACATCTAGGATGGCATGAGGGCGAGTAAATTTTGAGAAAATGTTTTTAGCCTTTTATGTTTTAACCATACAATTATGGTTGATATTACAGTGATTTACATTATTTAAGAATCTTCCTGACGTGTTTTGGCTATATATTGGCTATTTTACCATAAGCAGGGAGAAGCATCTGTTTAAAAAGTATTTTCTAGTCTTATATATTAAAATTTTAACAGAACTATTAGGCTTTATAATGTAAGAAATCCACACAAAAGGGTTATTTCTAACAGAGCTTAAAGGAAATAAGAAAACAAGTAAAAGATAAATTCATGGCCTTTAAACTGATTGTAATATGTATGTTTTATGTTACCAGTCCGTCCCACTGCTGTGCTGTTATTGGCCAGAGATCCGCTGATTGATGTGACAGTAATCATGTACTGTTGTCCCGGCAGCAGACCATGAAAGCTCATCTCATTCACATGTTTGGGGACTGATCTTTCCTCAGCCTGACCACCGTTCTGAGACTGGGACACAGAGTAGCGGTCCACATCGCCCTGTCCAGGAGTCCAGTTCACTCTCAGACTACTACTCTGACCCTCATTACTGATATGAATATTCTTCACTTTACTGGGAACTAAAATATAACATGCATAAAGATAAACAATGTTTTCTAATGTTAAACCGATTATTGCTGCATGGAAAATTATCTGATTTCCATGTATCGCTGTGCCATTACCTGTTCTGGCTTTGATAAACTGCACACTAAGGTTAGGTCCACTGAAGGTGGACACCACAATTTTGTAGAGTCGTCCAGGAGTGAGTGATGAAAGCAGGTATCGGTTAGTAGTGCTGCTCAGTGTGATAGGCGGAAAAACTTTCATATCATTAAAGAGCAGCTGGACCTCATAATGATCAACGTCTCCAGGAGCAGAAAGCCAAGTCACCAACAGATCTTCTGTGCCACTGTCTGTCAGTGAGAGATCTCTCACACCTGCCGGCACTGTAAGAGGACATAACCACAGTAAACAAAACTACAGAGCAACAGATGTTCAGTAAACTAAACTACAGAGCTATAGACCTTAAGTAAATTAAGCAACAGATGCACAGTACACTAACTACAGAGCTATAGAACTGAAGTAAACTACACAACAAAGCAACAGATGTACAGTAAACTAAATTAAAACAGCAGAGCAAAAGAACTGCAATAAACTAAACTACATAGCTAAACAAACCAGCACAGGCATACATACATGTCCTTCCATGTGTTGAGACACTGGATTCATATTTCCCACTCCATGTACTGACAATGACAGTGTAGAGTCGGCCTGGTACCAGCCCACTGAACACACATTCGCTCTGGGTCTTGGGTACTGTCTTATTCTGGTAGAAGATGTTATTGTGCTTGATGAAGACATGGTAGTAGTCAAAATCTCCAGCTGCATGGCGCCAGTAAACCTTCAGATGGTCATCGCGAGCCATATGTGTGGCTGTGGGGTTCAACACTGTGGATGGTTCTGGAATGCAGAGCAATCATTACATGGAATAATATGACTAAGTAACAATTAAAATGTTATTTTATATTGAAAGGTACATACACTACACATTAGTAAATACACGACAGTATCAACACCTCTATTTATAAGTCAGATGCTGGGTAACTTCTTACGTGTGCGCTCCTGAACTACCATGTGGTTTTCATACTCTCCACTTCGTGAGGTGATGGAGATGTTATACAGACGTCCAGACACCAGAGACTTAAAAACACACTCAGTATTGAGTTTTGAGACAGTCAGAGTATGAAGAGTTCTTTCCTGATCTCTCAAGGTGACAGAGTAACTGTCCACATCTCCTTCAGCAGCTCTCCAGGATACACTCAGGAAATCCATGCGTCCATTGTTGCTGACTGTCACATCTCTCACTGCATCAGGAACTTAATAAACACACAACATGCGCTGGTCATCAATCATCTATATTAAACTCAGAAGAAGTTGCTAAAAAAAAGTCCCTCATAAAAATTAACCTGGGTTTTTATATTGTAAAAGTGTAGTAACCCTGTTTTTTTGGTGGATTAATTTTTTGTGGCAGACTATACTACTTTTTGTATAGTCACTATTTTACTACAAATACCATAGCTAAACCTGTAGCAATGGTAATTTGTAGTTCCCTTTCTGTCACTTACTCAACATTATGTCTATGTAGTGACTCTAGGGGATGAACCTTGGAAGACAGATCACTCTGTATTTTATAAAAAATGCCAATGAAAATTGGCCTTAAAACGACAATAGGAATTGGCGAGTGGAATTTGCATGCCAGTTGCTCCCTGCACTACTTCCTCTGTTGTGGCTGCACACAGGGAAATGACAGAAAGCCCTGAATGTGATCTGGGAAAAACAATGGATAAGTGTCTGCCGAATTAATCCCCACAGACATCCATTGTCCAGCACACTCGTCTGGGCTGGTTGAGTTTTAGGAAGATATGTGTAGCCTGCCTTAAAGCAGCTTCACTGTCACTTTTGGGACAAGGATAAGTTCTTGATCACAGCATTGGAGGGTGGGCTTACTCTGAGGCAGACGCCGAGATGTTAGCCATACTTTTCCAAGCTGCCATGAGCATTAGGTTGGCCCCTGGGACTCCTCAACTGGCTCCCTTTGCATCTCAGCTGACACCCGCAGCAAGATCTAGTCAAAATCTTATCTTGATTAAGCCATAAAATAACAACACAGGAGAACAAAAACACCTCTTAAAGCTTGGATTCCTAAACATAAGATCACTCACACCAAAGGCAGTTATTGTAAATGAAATTATCTCAAATAAACAGTTTTGATATACTTTGTCTAACTGAAACTTGGCCATATGACTACAATGAATCTGCCCCACCAGGCTACTGCTATAAGCCCAACCCCCATCTGGTTGGTCGTGGTGGTGGTGTTGCAACTATTTATAGAGAATTAGAAGTTTTCTCAGACTAAAAGACACAGGTTCACTTCTTTTGAATTGCTAGTGCTCAGTGTTACTGTACCAGACAAAAGGAAACAATCTATGCTCTCCTTTACGCTGGCTACTGTGTATAGACCTCCAGGTCCCTACACTGAGTTTCTGAAGGAATTTGCAGATTTTCTCACCGACCTGTTGGTGATTGTTTACAAAGCTGTGATTGTTGGAGATTTTAATATTCATGTAGATGATGCAAATTATGTGGCAGGAACTGCATTCAGGGACCTGCTAAACTCTTTCAGAGTCAAACAAAACATTACTAGACCTACTCATTGCTTTAATCACACAGACACAAAAACACTAGATTTAATTATATTACATGGACTGGACCCTATAGATATAGATATCACATCACAAAGTGATGAGATCACTGATCATTAAGAGAGAAACCCACAACCTTTAACGAAAATGGAGAACATTGATTCCGGAGGTTTTAAGATTAGCATGGAAGGACAATATCTTCCAATATAAAAAGGCTCTAAAAGCAGTAAGGGCTGCACATCTTAGCACACAAACAGAAAAATTGACAACAGAAACAATCTTAGGTTTTTATTTAATACAGTTGCCAGATTAACTATAAACAAACACTACCTAAAGACAACGTGCCATCAAACTTTAGTAGTAATAACTTCATGAACGTTTTTACAGAGAAAACGAAACCATACAAAATACAATTAAAAATATACAACCCACGGCTTTACCTGAAGATTCACCTTTGTTAAAAATTGCCCCAGGATGATCTCAATAAACTTATCATTACTTCCAAATAAACAACATGCTTATTAGACCCCATACCAACTAAACTATTGATAGAGCTGTTACTAGCAGCTGAGAAGCTTTTTCTCAATATTATTAACTCCTCTCTATCTCTAGGTCATGTCCCGAGTCCCTTCAAGTTAGCAGTTATTAGGCCTTTCATACAGAAACCCTAACTAGATTTAAATGAACTGGCAAATACAGGCCCATTTCAAACATCCTGTTCATTTATAAAATATTAGAAAAGGTCTACTACTGCTTACCTATAAAGCCTTAAACGGGTTAGCCCCTATGTTTTTGACTGATCTCTCACGTTACAAACCAATGCACGCTTTATGCTCACAAAACTCTGGACTTCTGGCTGTACCTAGAATCGCAAAGTCCACAAAAGGTAGCAGAGCATTCTTGCACATGGCTCCTAAACTCTGGAACAGTCTCCCAGATGCTACTTGGGGCTCAGACTCGCTCTCGCAGTTATTAACTAGATTAAAGACACATCTCTTTAGCCAAGCATTTTTATATATATTTTATATAATGCATCTCATCACTTGTTTTTCCATTTTACCTAAAATAAATAAATACAATTCTATGCTCTTAACGTTTTGAACAGCAGCTACGCTAATTATTTTTTGTTTTGGGTTTTTATCCGTTTTTTTAAAGTTCAACCTGCCACAAGAGATGCTAAAACAGTTTTACTCGGCTATCATTCAGTCCTGTGCTCATCTATAACTGTTTGGTTTGGTTCAGCTACCAAAACAGACATCAGAAGACTACAACGGACAAGAACTTTACATCTCCAGAGTAAGGAAAAAGGCTAAGCAAATCACTCTGGACCCCTCATGCCCAGCCCACTCTTTCTTTAAACTGTTGCCCTCTGGCCGACGCTACAGAGCACTGTGAACCAGAACAGCCATACACAAGAACAGTTTATTCCCACTTAAACATCACATAACACAACCCAGCACTGCACATCTGTAATTAACTCAACAAACTTTCATCAGTATATAGCACATATGCACAATCACAGCTCTGTCTATGGACTTTTTTTATTTTTTCCTGTATATTCTTTATATCTACTGTTATTTATAAATTATTGTATATTCTCTCTAATACTAGTGTTTGTATTACCTTAATTTTTATGTATGTCTGCACTATGTTTGTACTTTCTGTACTGGAAGCTCCTAACACCAAGACAAATTGGTGGAGCCTGAGCTGAATGAGAAGTCCGACCAGGTGCATGAGCTGGCTGCATCAGATGCAACGGTGGATGTGGCTGTGGAACATGAGGAGAGTTTGGAGGACCTTGCCCACGACACCACTGCTGGGGGTATGAACTGGACTCGAGTTCAGAGACTATTATGTCTTCAATTTCAAAAGATATATCAATATTGAATTTAATCAGACCCACCCACCCAACCTCCCTCTCCCACCTCCTCTCATGTCTTTGTCGGTCTCCTCTTAGATGTCGCTGGAGCCTGTCAGCCCCTCTGCTCACCCTCAGCCCACCAGCGGTGTCATAAGTTCGCCGTGGGTCTGCCTACCACCAGCTACATCTACGCTAAGGATGGAAGATCCCTCAACTCTGCTTCCTGCCTCCAGCAGGTTGCGTTCTGGGTACCATCTGGCTCCTCCGGTCTCAACTCCATCCTGTCTCCACCCTGGCTCCTCAAGTCTCCGCCCTGGCTCCTCAAGTCTCCACCCTGGTTTTCTGCTGACATTCCTCCCAAGCCCCAACCCCTCCCTCTGTTGTGCCTTCTACAGCGTGAAGACATGGAGGGGGGGGGGCATTATGTTTAGCATCACTGAGCTACAGCTTTCCTGTAGCTCAGTGGTTAGAGCATGGCGTTAACAACGCCAAGGTCATGGGTTCGATCCCAGGGATTGCACATACTCAATGTATAGTGATCAATGTGTAGTATAATGTAATGTATGTCGCTTTGGATAAAAGCGTCTGCCAAATGCCTAAATGTAAATGTAAATGTAAATGTTACGATTCATGGACTCTTATTTTGAAGTTTTCTGTTGGGTTCTGTTTATTCCTGTTTTCATTCACTTCTGGTTTGTTAATCATGATCACTTGTAACGACCTGATTAGTAGCGCTATTTATGTTCTCCGTTTTGAGGTTTAGTTTGTTGGTTATTGTTGGATTGTTTGGATGTTTCGTGAATGCCTTTGGTTTATGATTCTATATACTCCTGTGGATTATCCCTATTGAACTACGCAACTGTGCACCTGTTATTGCCCATTGCTTTAATTTAAACGGTTAGTGTTTGTTTTTTTATCATTAAATATAATTTTGTTACTTATTTCTGCATCCTGCTCCGTTATCCCGTCTCCGCAAACACCTAACCATAACAAATGGCACTATTGCAAATAATTCAGTGCCTTACAAAAGTATTTATACCCCTTGAATTTTTTCACATTTTGTCACCTTACAACCACAAACTTAAATGTATTTTATTGAGATTTTATGTGATAGACCAAAACAAAGTAGCACATAATTGTGAAGTGGTCACCTTATTAGTTAATAGAGTCCACCTGTGTGTAATTTTGTCTCAATATAAATACACCTGTTCTGTGAAGGCCTCAGTGGTTTGTTAGAGAACACTAGTGAACAAACAGCATCATGAAGACCAAGGAATCCACCAGACAGGTCAGGTATTTTTGAAAGGAATACATAAGAAGTCCCGTTTGCAGTTTGCCACAAGCCATGTAGGGGACACAGCAAACATGTGGCAGAAGGTGCTCTGGTCAGATGACACCAAAGTTAAACTTTTTGGCCTAAATGCAAAGCATTTTGTGTAGCGGAAAAGTAACACTGCTCATCACCCTGAACACACCATCCATGCTTTTCTTCAGCAGGGACAGGGAAGCTGGTCAGCGTTGATGGGAAGATGGATGGAGCAAAATACAGGGCAATCCCGGAAGAAAAGCTTTCCTGTAGCTCAGTGGTTAGAGCGTGGCGTTAACAATGCCAAGGTCATGGGTTCGATCCCAGGGATTGCACATACTCAGAAACAATGTATAGTGTAATGCATTGTAAGTCACTTTGGATAAAAGCATCTGCCAAATGCCTAAATGTAAATGTAAAGCCTGTTGACTTTAGACTGGGAAGGAGTTTCACCTTCCAGAAGGCAATGACCCTAAAGAATATTCATGTGTTAGAATGGCCCAGTCATAAATCCAGACCTAAATCCCATTGAGCATCTGTGGCAAGACTTGCTGTTCACAGACGCTCCCCATCCGATCTGGCTGAGTTATAGCTATTGTGCAAAGAAAAATGGGCAAAAAATTCAGTCTCTAGATGTGCAAAGCTGGTAGAGACATAACCCAAAAGACTTGCAGCTGTAATTGCAGCAAAAGGTGGCTCTACAAAGTATTGATGCAGGGGGGCTAAATACAAATGCATGCTGCACTTTTCAGATTTTTATTTGCTTAAAATTTTGAAAGCCATGTATGATTTTCGTTCCACTTCACAATTAAGTGCTACTTTGTGTTGGTCTATCTAAGTTCAAGGGGTATGAATACTTTTGCAAGGCACTGTATATGTGAGATGTATAAGAAGTTAGGTATGTGTAAAATTCTCCCTTAGTTAGACTTTTTACATCAACATACAGTCTGTCTTGTAACAGCAGTGTGCTGTTAGAGCTGCAACCAGTAACTTTATGCCATTACTGTCATCGCTGTTGAAACCGTCCTTAGTTTTCTATCATTAACATCATGGCCCCATCCTCCTTACCACATCCCTTATTTATCTTTCTCTGACATGTCACTAAATCGGACTCATAGTTCTAATCCATATAAATGTTTAAATTTGAGCCTTTCTTTTAACAAATTGTAGTTACGGACTGCAGCTTTAACATTCCAGAGGAGAACTGGCCCTCCCTGCTAAGTCTGGTTTGTCACAAGGTTTTTCTCCATTTATACATCATTGGAGTTTTGGTTCCTTGCCATGGTTGGCCTGTTGACTTGCTTACTGGGAGACTTCTGAGCTTAGAACATTTGCTTAGAATAACTCTTTGTATGTTGTGTTAACTGTCATTGTTTAATAATTTTATTAATTTTAATATTCTTCCTTCTTTTAATCAATTTTCATTTTCATTCTTATTTTTATTTTTAAATAAATCTTCATTTTATTTCACTGCTTAATATCTTAGGATATTGTTCATTTTTTACAGCTGCTTTGTAACTGTTTATTGTTGCTGGAGATTTCAATCATGCAAATCTCAAGTCAGTGCTTCTTAAATTCCATCAATATGTGGACTTTGCAACGAGAGGGAAAAACATGCTGGAGCCCTGCCCCCACCTCGGCTACTCAGACCACATATATGTTATGCTAATCCCAGCATACAGACCGCTAGTCAGACGCTCGAAACCGGTTCTGAAGCAGGTGAAAACCTGGCCAGCAGGAGCAATCTCTGCTCTTCAGGACTGCTTTGAACACACTGACTGGCACATGTTCAGGGAAGCGGCAACTGACGGCGACTTCACCAACTTGGAGGAATATGCGTTATCAGTGACCTGCTACATCAGCAAGTGTATTGATGACGTCACCGTCTCCAAGACCATCACCACACGCTCCAACCAGAAACTGTGGATGACTGCAGAGGTGCGTGCGCTATTGAGGACCCGAGACTCCGCTTTCAGAGCAGGCGACAGATCGGCCCTTTAAACAGCAAGGGCCAAACTGTCCAGGGATATCAGGAAGGCAAAGTGCGCACACGCTCAGAAAATCCACAATCATTTTTAGACCAGCAAAAACACACGGTGCATGTGGCAGGGCATCCAGGCCATCACCAACTACAGGACAACATCACCTGCCTGTGACAGTGATGCCTCCCTCCCAGATGCGCTAAACAACTTCTATTCTCGCTTCGAGGCACAGAATGGTGTGACGGCGAGGAAGACCACCGCTCCTCTTACTGATCAGGTGCTGTGTCTAACCACAGTCAATGTGAGGAAGACGCTACATAGAGTCAACCCACGGAAGGCTGCTGGCCCAGACAACATTCCTGGCAGGGTGCTCAAAGGATGCACATACCAGCTGGCAGATGTTTTTACAGACATCTTCAACATCTCCCTGAGCACCACCGTTGTACCAACGTGCTTCAAAGCCACCAATATTGTCCCCATGCCAAAGAAGTCTCCTGTGTCCTGCCTCAATGACTACCATCCCGTTGCACTCACACCTATCATCATGAAGTGCTTTGAGAGGGGCACATAAAGACCATACTGCCCCCCTCTCTGGACCCCCTGCAGTTCGCTTACCGCCCCAACCGCTCAACGGATGACGCCATCACCACCACCCTTCACCTGGCCCTCACACACCTGGACAATAAGGACACATATGTTCGAATGCTGTTCATAGACTTCAGTTCAGCCTTCAACACAATCATCCCCCAGCATCAGCAAGAACGATGAGTCAGCATACAGAGAGGAGGTGCAACGGCTAACGGACTGGTGCAGAGCCAACAACCTGTCTCTGAACGTGGACAAAACTAAAGAGATGGTTGTTGACTTCAGAAGAGCACACCACGACAACTCTCTGCTAAACATCGACGGTTCCTCTGTGGAGATTGTCAAGTGACCTGGTGGACCTGGTGGAGAACAGAGTGAGAGCAGAGTGCTCAGTGACCTGGTGGAGAACCTCACCTGGTCACTCAGCACCAGCTCCATAACCAAGAAAGCCCAGCAGCATTTATAGTTTCTGAGAAGACTGAGGAAAGCACATCTTCCACCCCCCATCCTTTCAGAGCATCCTCTCCAGCTGCATCACTGCCTGGTTTGGGAATTGCACCATCTCGGACTGCAAGACCTTTCAGCGGGTTGTGAGGACAGCGGAAAAGATCATTGGGGTCTCTCTTCCCTCCATCATGGACATATACACGTCACACTGCATCCGCAGAGCCATCAGCATTGTGGATGACCCCACACACCCCTCCCATACACACTTTGTCCTTCTACTGTCTGGCAGACGGTACCGTAGCATGCGGGCCCTCACAACCAGACTGGGCAATAGCTTTTTTCCCCATGCCATCAGGCTCCTCAATAGTCAGTAAAACTGGACTGAAGGATTTCACACACACACACACAAACATTTATATATATACACAACTGGACATTCCCCCACCCCCCTTTTGCACTGAAGTATTTTTGCACGAAGTCTCTTCGCACATCTGGCTGCCAAACAATATAAAATAATGTTTACACTTTTAACACAATGTTTACAATCTCTCAAATGTCTTGTGCTGTCTGCACTCGTTTTGCACTTGTGCACTTTATGTATATACTTTGTTTAAATTATGTAGCCCTGTATGTCTGTGATGTTCAGTGTTTGTCTTATAAAGCACCTTGTTCTGGAGAAACGTTGTCTCGTTTCACTGTGTACTTGTATATGGCTGAAATGACAATAAACTCCACTTGTAACTTGTAACTTGTTGTAACAATGTACCATTGTGAAAAGCGCTATATAAATAAACTTGAACCTTGAGATCAAAGCGAGACTCCTAAGGTTTTAAAACAGTCCTGACATGGGTGGCCCAGAGAAGACTGACCAACTCATGTGGGCGGATCCCACCCAGGGTCTGTGCCAAGATGTGAGCCACCACTTTGTCATACAAAGAGCAGTTTCGCTTTTCTCTGGGCCAGTCTGCATGATCCCATTGGATAGTGGATGCCATTCTATTGGTTTACTGATCCTAGTGTGTGTCGTTTTCTCTTGAGGTATGTGCACACTCAACTAGAGGGATAGCCTCATCTTGGGCACTTGTGAAAGGCACCGCTTTAGCAGACATCTGTAGGGCTGGACCACACCCAATATATTTGAGAGATTCTGAAACTTTTGAATAGATCCAGTTTTTCAACCTTGCTGTCTTTTTAACAAGCATCTTGAAAAACTAGAAGGATGTCAAGCCTGTTATACCACCTCTCCCCTTGAATGCGACAATGAGTGCTTCTTTACCCCTGTGATTTCCCCTTTGGTGAACCCTAGAGATTGTTATATATTTTTGCCTGCAGCCCAGCAGAGTGCTCAGCAACTGGATTTGCCATTTGTTGCAACCCAACTGGTTAGCTCACTGTTGTATGTCATATGAAGTGATTTTCTTCGATAATTCCATTTAAGTGTTTTTCCACAGTATGGTTTCCCAGTTAGTAAACCTGTGTTTTACCCTAGACTGAACTATCCATCATACCATAAAAAACCACAACTTGATCCCAGGGAACTAGTAAACTACAGACCCATCTCAAATTTACCTTTTATCTCAAAAATACTGGAAAAGGTGGTGTCTTCACAGATATGCTCTTTCCTGGAAGGAAATGATATCTATGAGAATTTCCAATCAGGATTCAGGCCATACCATAGTACAGAGACTGCTCTTATCAGAGTTACTAATGACCTGCTTTTGTCAGCCGATCGTGGCTACATCTCTCTTTTAGTATTACTTGACCTTAGTGTAGCTTTTGACACCATTGACCACAGCATTCTACTAAATAGCCTTAAAAACTGTGTTGGCATATGTGGAACTGCACTGGCATGGTTTAAATCATATTTATCTGACCGATTCCAGTTTGTTGCTGTGAGTGATAAGGCCTCGTACCGACAACAAGTCCAATATGGAGTACCACAGGGCTTAGTTCTTGGGACCCTACTTTTCACCTTATACATGCTACCTCTGGGAGCAATTATTAAGAGACATGGAGTTAGTTTCCATTGTTATGCTGATGATACTCAGCTATACATTTCTTCTAGGCCCAACGAGACTCATAAATTCACTAAACTAACAGAATGCATAGTCGATATTAAAACTTGCATAAGTAGTAACTTTTTACTATTAAATTCAGATAAAACAGAAGTTTTACTTGTTGGGCAAAAACCCTCCACACGGAGTGACATAGAACACTGCCTTATTCTGAATGGATGCTCTATAAAGCCTGCTTCATTAGCCAAATATGGGTGTCATTTTTGATAACAATTTATCATTTGAAAGCCATATTTCCAATGTTTGTAAAACTGCGTTTTTTCAGTTTAAAAATATATAAAAACTTTGACACATGCTCTCGAAGCCAGACACTGAAAAGTTAATTCATGCATTCATGACATCAAGACTCGATTATTGCAACGCCCTACCTGGTGGCTGCCCATGGATTAATCCAAAAACAACCGATGGTTCAGAATGCAGAAGCCAGAGTTCTCACGAGAACGAACAAGTATGACCATATAAGCCCAGTTTTGTCAACTCTACACAGGCTGCCTATCAAGCACTGTATACATTTTAAAATCTTGCTTATTACTTACAAAGCCCTGAATGGTTTAGCTCCTCAATACTGAAGCGAGCTCCTCTTCTATTATAGTCCTTCACGTTCACTGCGATCTGAAGGTTCTGGCCAACTGTTAGTACCCAGAATTTCAAAAACAAGTGCTGGTGGTAGATCCTTCTCGTATTTGGCACCCAAACTTTGGAATAGTCCCAGTGTTCCCAGTGTTGTCCGGGAGGCAGATAAGGGAGGCAGTCTTTTTAAATCTAGACAAAAGACCCACCTCTTTAATCTTGCCCACACGTAGTCATATGAATTTATTACTCAAATCCCCTAAGGGATTATTAGGCTGCATTAATTAGGTAAACCGGAACCGGGAACATTCCCACAAGAACAGATGTACTGGCTCCACAC
>JAZGTJ010000665.1:8682-71820 GCA_036877575.1 Botia almorhae | reverse complement strand
ACTGGCTCCACACTAAATCTGTCTGTCTTTCATTCCCCAAGGTCCTGTAGTCAGCTGGATCCAAACTCTGAGACCAGATGGTGGGGGACTGGATGAAATGACCTTGATACAGATCATCAGGATTTGATACACTTTTTTAGTAATCCTACCGGTACATACATGATCCAAATATCCAAAAGAGGTACAAATTGCAGCTTTAACATGCCAGAGGAGAACTGGCCCTCCTGGTCGAGCCTGGCTTCTCCCAAGGTTTTTTTCTCCATCTATATATCATTGGAGTTTTGGTTCCTTGCCACTGTCTTGAGTGCTGGGAGACTGCTGACGTCTAACTTAGCCTAGGGTTTTGTTTTGTAAATTGTAAACGTCCAATATTTTACTGTATATATTTTATGTATGTAGGTATATATGCTGTAGTTCATGGTACTATTGCAAATCCCTTATAGCCCTGCCCATAAGATGTTCTCTACTTTATGCCATCCTTATGTAAGCTGGAATGCATATATTTTGCTCAACAATTTTGTGGTTTATCGGTTCAGTCAGCTCTTTGTTCAAAAACATACTATAGGCCTAGTATATTTAATTAGTCTTATCTCACACTCATTATTTGCAATAATACCATTAACATGTCTGACATTTGTTCTGTGTTTTATTATTATTATTTGTTTTTTTATGTAAAGCTGCTTTGAAGCAATGTAACATTGTAAAAGCGCTATATAAATAAAATTGAATTGAATCGAAAAAAACCCCTATAATCTGGCATGGTTCTCCTTACAGTAGTCCCCTGTTTGTAGTCATAATTGATGTGTCACTTCTTCTGAAGTCCCTCTATTTCTTCATATAATCTCCCTGTAGGTAGGCTGTGTTCTCCACAGTGTCTTCTCGTTCTGCAATGACCTTCTAGAAGCTTTATATTCCGTCCCTCAAGTACAGTTAACTTCACACCTTATCAGTGCATTGAAAGTGATGAATCAATTTTCAATGGCATTTTTAAAAAAAAGCAGAGTGATCAGTCTCCCAAGGTCGATCCCCTAGTGTAACTCCATCAATAAAATGTTGAATGGAGGTTACATACGTAACCAAGATGTTACCATGGTTTAACTATAGTAACCATGTTGGTTTTATAGGTAATTTTCACAGCAATCTCATAATTTCAGCCACCTGATAATACCCAGAATTTCAAAATCAAATTTCAGAATCATTAAAGACCAGTCTCTTTAATTTAGTCTACACATAGTCTAATGGATTTATTACTTAAATATGTTAAAGGATTGTTAAGTCATGCTAAAACATGCTAATATCATGTTAAAACAAACATCACTGCAATATTCTTGCCTGAGTTTTACCAAGGCAAGCACCGCTCAAATTTTAAAAATCTAGTTTTATTTTTTGTAATTATGTTTTTAAATTGGCCATTAAATGCTTCCATACCATAGACAACACTGTTGTATAAAGGCCAATAACTCTTGTTTTGATTTTTCCATTTGTAGCCTGCTACTAACATGCAATACAATTTAACATTACTGTAACATGTCACTGTAATGAGGGTGAAATATCAAAGCTGTATGTGTACACCTTTCTATAATAAACAGCAAGTTACTGTTGAATAAACATTTTATAATGCAGTGTTTTTAAAATGCCATTTATTGATTTAATATCTGTTTACAAATCAAAAGGCCACAGCTCTAGGTGTTGTAAAATGCACATCTGATATGTCTCTGTTAGACACACCACAACTTATTCAACAAGTGCAACCATAGAAAGCTGCTTTTTCTTTTTGCACACACAACATCTGCTGTGATTACTTACAACAATTAATATTATTCAACAATTATTTCTGGATGTTTAATCATTCAACCCATCATGGTCACCTGAGATACTTCAACAGACTTTAACAAAGCCAACCTTGTCATGCCAAACTTTTATCAACATGTATCCTGTCCTGCTAAAGGGACAAAAACATGGGCTTTTGGTAATCAGATCATTTCATCATTTTTCTCACACTGGAATATAAACAAGTGGTCATACAGGATCATCCAGAGTGGAGGGTGGTAAAATCCTGGTCCGCCCAATCAGAAGTCATGCTTTTAGCTCTTGATTATGTTGACTGGGACATGTTTCAGGCAATTCATTGGATGTCAACAAGTTCACAGATGTAGCACTGAACTTTGTTAGCATGCTAACCAAAGAAACAACTATCACAATCACAATAGAAATGTTCTCCAATCAAAATACCATCCATGCTGAAACCATCCGTGCTGCAGTGAATGCACAAGCAACAGCTTTCAACGTTGGTCATCTTATCAGGGAACATGATGATTACAAAGCTTTGTGCTATGCTTTCCGACATGCAGTAATAGCCTCAAATTACAATACAAAGAAAGGATGGAGTCTCATTTTCAGTTAAATGACAATGCTTATAGCAAGGACTGAGGGCCATCAGTGCTGGCTGATGAGCTGAATACTTTCCATGCACAATTTGAAATCAACCACGCTAGCACTTTGCTTTGCCAACTGCCGCACTTGAAAGCAGCAGGTAAGCCAGCGGTGATGACCACGTAATCACCATCTCAAAGGACGAGGTTCAGAGGGCCCTAAAGAAAGTGAACATCAAGAAAACAGCTGGCCCTGATGCTATTGCCTTAGCTACTTTTGTGGTCCCTGCCTGTCTGAAGAATATGTTATCAGCCCTGTACCTAAGAACAATAAATCCTAATAATAAACAATTATTAACGATTATCAATAAACAATTATTGCCCAGTTGGCCTCACTGGTTATGCAGGTTTTTGAAAGGCTTAGAGATCTTATTGATCCTCTTCAGTTGCATACTATCCCAACAGATCTACTTAAGATGCCATTTCTCTTATGTGAGACTGCTCATTTTTTTTACTACAGCTCAGCTTCAATACAACAGTCCCTTGCAAGCTGACCTCCAAACTGAAGGATTTTGGACTGAATACTTCTCTCTGTGACTGGGTCCAGGACTGGCAGACCCCAGGTGGTGAAAGTAGGCCAGTTCACCTCCAGTTTCATCACTCTGATAGTAGATGCTCCACAGGGTTGCATTATGAATCCCTGGCTCTACTCTCTCTACACATACAACTGCATGTCCCCTTACTTCTATTGTCAAATTTGCTGAAGAACCATCCCAGATTATAGGCCATGATGGACAGTTCTGCGTAGGGGAGGACACAGGTTTACCAACAGAGAAACCGTGCTGTGGAAAGATGCTCATGGGATTACCAAAGAGAATCACTATATGACATATAATGATCTGTCAGAAAATTAACCATAATCAGGTAGCCAAAAAAGGCAGATCCAGTTGCCAAGCCCCTCCGCTGGGCTCTAGGCCAAAACAGAACAAATGGCCAGGGTTCACAAAAGTGGAACTCACAGGGGTAAAGGAGTACTTGTTATCACCTCTAGGGGGAAAGGTGATGTAACAGGCTTGAGACCCTAACAGTTCTTCAGAATGCTTTTCTGGAAGACAGCACAGTAGGAGGAACTGAATCTTTCCCAAGGTTATAAAAACTTGCAAAAGTATTGGCTGTGGACCAGCCCTACAGATGTCTGCTATGGTCCAGGTAAATAAAAAATGTTCGTACTGGACACAGCATGGAGAGGGCTAGGTCCTCCTCCGACTGTGGTTATTGTTGGTTATTTTAACATGCACATAGATAATAAAAAGGATGCATTGGGTTTGTCTTTCAAAGACATTTTAAACTAAACTCTATTGGTGTCTCACAACACAGCAGGACCAACTCATTGCCATAATCATACCCTGGAGGTATTCTGTATAGCATGGAAGGAGAATGTTTCATATCACAGAAAGGTCTTTAAAAGCTCCAGATCTGCCTACTTTTCAAATCTTTTAGAAGAAAATAAACAACCCCAGATATCTATTTGACACTGTGGCTAAATTAACCAAAGATAAAGCGTCATCTGCTTTTGACAGTTGTCAATATCTTAATAGCGATGATTTTATGAATTTCTTTAATAACTAAATAGATACTGCCACAGAAAAAATGAAAACATAAACATGCAACTGCCTGCAACACAATTACATCAGATGGTGCATCATAACTTGCCCAAGGAACAACTCCAGTCATTCTCTACTATAGATAAGGATGAACTGTCAAAAATAATCAAATCAACTAAATCAACAACATGTATGCTTGATCCTATACCTACCAGGTTGCTGAAAGAGATGCTGCCTGAAATTATAGATAGTATTATTATAGTATTATTTATTCATTATTGGTTTTGGTATATGTCCCCAACCTTACAAACTGGCTGTTTGACCCTCATTAAAAAAGCCCAGCTTGATCCCAGGAAACTACTAAATTACCGACCCATCTTAAATTGACCTTTTATTTAAAAAATACTGGAAGTAAAAAGAAATGGTATCTGTGAGAATTTCCAGTCAGGAGACTGCTCTCATTAATTAATTGATTCATGCTTTTAATTCACGCTGTTACAAAGCCGGGCTCCCGCGTTAGCGAGGAGCTCGAGGACTCTTATTTTGATGTTCAGTCGGTGTCACATGTCTATGATGTCATTGTCCTTTTATGTCACTTCCTGTTTTTGTGTTATTGGTTTCACCTGTGTTTGTTTGATTAGTGTGTGTATTTAAGTTCCGGGTTTTGGGTTATGTGTCGTGGGTTACTGTTTAGGAGTTGGTTTTGTTGGTTTTCAAGTTATTCATTCGTGTCTTGCCTGGTTTTTGGATTCTTGCTCGTGTTTGGATTACGCTTCTGGATTGCCCTTTGGATACCTCTGCCTCGGTTTTGTTTATTCGTTCATCGTCTGGTTTGTCTTTTGTATTTTCACCACCACTGCTGTTGCACCTGTTGTCGCTTTCGTTTTACGGTTAGTGTTTGTGTTGGCTTTGTTTATTTTTTCATTAAATATCATTCATCGTTTAGTTCCGTGTCTCCGCTCAGTCATTCACACAAACACAACCGTCTCAACCCCACCGTAACACACGCATTCATGACATCAAGACTTGATTATTGCAATGCCTTACTTGCCCTACAATGTAAACCTACCTTATACAGGGTTGGACAATGAAACTGAAACACTGGCCAATTTAGTGTTGGAGGTTTCATGGTTAAATTTGACCAGCCTGGTGGCCAATCTTCATTTCTTGCACATTCCACCAGTAAAAGCAGAGTGTAAAGGTTTAATTAGCAGAGTAACAGCACAGTTTTGCTTAAAATATTGCAACGCACACAACATTATGGCTGACATATCAGAATTCAAAAGAGGACAAATTGTTGGTGCACGTCTCAATGTGCACCTCAACTCTCCTGTTTCCACCAAAACTGTCCGTCTGGAGCTCCAGGGTCAATGTACATGGCCGGGCTGCTATAGCCAAACCTTTGGTCACTCGTGCCAATGCCAAACGTTGGTTTCAATGGTGCCAGCAGCGAAAATGTTGGGCTGTGGACAATGTGAAACATGTATTGTTCTCTGATGAGTCCACCTTTACTGTCTTTCCCACACTTGGGAGAGTTACGGTGTGGAGACAAACCAAAGAAGCGTACCACCCAGACTGTTGCATGCCCAGAGTGAAGCATGGGGGTGGATCAGTGATGGTTTGGGCTGCAATATCATGGCATTCCCTAGGCCAAATACTTGTGCTAGATGGGCGCGTCACTGCCAAGGACTACCGAACCATTCTGAAGGACCATGTGCACCCAATGTGGGCATAATATTGCATAGTGGGCATCCTGTGGGCCTAAATGCACAGCAACAGTGCGCTCGACTGGAAGCACCTCTTTGCTGCCCCACCATCAAGGGTGGACAAAACCACAAATCGTGTACAAGCAGTAATAGATGCTTTCCTTGATTTTGTGAGCTCATAGTGCACTTCCAGGAAGAACGGAACTGGGGCGGGAGTCGCACCCCAAGCCCAAGAACCAACTGTCAAGCCACAACTATTACGGGGAGGTCAAAGGGTTAAACTCCAACCCGATACTGGCGTCGGTCAGGAAAAGCATGGCAAAGATCTGCCTCAGAGATCCCTGAGTCATTTGCATCAGATGGTGTAAGCCTGCCCTCCAATGCTGCAATTAATAACTCTATTGTTACCCCTAAATTGCAAAGATTGCTAAGGCGTCCTTGTTTGTAGCTGCAGCACAGGCAGCAAACAAAGTGGGTTTTGGCTTCTTGCAGATAAAAGAAACCTAGAAACTAACTTCCAGGTTGGCCTACAAAAATATGTCATTCCTGCAGCTCTCTATTTCAAATACTATAAACTTGGCTTTTGAATGTAAAATGTGGAACATTACTGTGGTACATTACACTACTCCACTAAACATAAACAAACCTGCATACAACTTAAAGGAAGGTGTAGGTAACACTGATTTGTTGAAAGTTAACAGACTTTATAATTTTTTCTGATTTAACCAATGTTAAAGTAAAAAAAAAGCAAGACTGTAATGCTGTAATTCTGTGCACATGGCTGTTTAATAACAATTAAAATAAAAGTCACAATGCATATTGCACGACCATATGCATAACATTTTTTCAGCATTTTAAAGTAAATGTGTTGTGTTTTGACAAGTACAGGTTTAATAATTGTTGCAATGGACAGTTTTAAAGGGGACACAGAGCTTTACTACACTACATGTAGATCGTAAACTGTTAAAATCGTCTGAGAAATGTAAATGTAATTGTGATTTTTTATTAGGATTACCGCACATTACCATTTACTTAACATTTCCTTAACACTATGGCAGCAGTTTGTATTCACTCAATCAGTTACATCAGAGTTTAATGTTAAAAATAAAAAATAAAATGTTATGTGTCTAAACATATTACTGACTCTGAAGACAAGGTATTTGTTACTATGTAAACAATAATAAAATGTTCCATGATTGTTCACTTATAAAGAAAAACATCCTCTCTCCACAACAACATTCACCACAGGAAATCACTCAAACGACCTCCACATATTCAAGACTTCCTGAAAATTCTAGGAGCTTCTATCCTGCTGCTCAAGTGTGTGAATTATCACATCCGACTCATATGATCACATCATATATAAAAACCCTTTATAAATATTATTATTAAACTAGATAGTAGGGTTAAGGACAAATTTTATTTTGGTTTGACAAACCTTGGCCTGAAAAGCGTATAACAGTTTGAAATATTTTAGGTGTGTCATTCTTTAACACAATGATAAGTTTAACATGTTTTAGCGTGATTTAACAATGTTTCCAAGTCTTAGCAGGATGTTAAACAGTTTTATCATAATGCTTGCATGCTTTATCATGAATTAGCGTGATGCTATTTATTTCATTACATGGTTCCTAAGGTACTGTAAATGGTTGCTAGGGTGTAGCTAGACAGTTAACAGGATAAAACTAATTGATGTGTCAGAATCAAAGAGCCAACATCCATCTCTCTATGATGTTTTGGTGTTGAGATATGTCTAATTCATGTTGGTTGCTAGGACGGTTTCCATGGTGATAATTAAAGGCTACTTGCCAGTCTAAGTCAAAAGAAGCATCCCGCTGTCTCTATGATGTTCTGATGCCTCCCACCTTTTTCAATGGAAGTCAGTGGAGTAGTTGCTAGCGCTATAAAGTTATGAAGAACCATTTGTCACCATTTGTTGCTGTTGCAAAGCCGAGCGATATAAGCCAACCCCCAAGTCTCTAACACATTTTGATGCAAAGCTATGAAGTCACAAAATCTAGCCCAAAGGTAAGCCTATGGAATTTTTCAGTCACTTTTTTGCAATTCAGGCGAACATTGTATACCCGATCACTTCTCACCTTCTTTCCTAATCACTTCACAACCTCTTCTTAATAAACCTATTTGACCCCTCATTCATAAGTCTACAACAAATGGTGCAGCACAAGTGCCAATGTTTTGTCCATAAAAAATGGTGAAGAAGTATGCAAAAGAAAAATAGTGATTGCTATAAAGCAGTATAAACTAATAGTAATCAATCATATTTTGCTATTAGTTTCTAACTGCAGAAACAGTAAATGTACCTGTGCGTCCATCAGCTACAATCTGGCGTGAGAATATGCCCCTGTGTGCTGTGGTCACCACCGTCCTATACAGAGCCCCAGGTCTTAGGCCCTGGAAGTGGTAGGAGGTGACATTGGGCTGCACACTTTCATTCTTCATGACCACGCTGTCATGGATGAGGAGGATGCGGTAGAGATCCACCTTACCAGCTGCTCTGTTCCAGCGGACCTGCAGAGCATCCGTGCTGCCCTGATTACTCACCTGCAGGTGTGTTACCTGAGCAGGGACTGATGTCACACACATAAACACATCTAGAATTAGGGGTTGTTTACGCGACACAGTTTTTAGATAAAAACGGAAAACTTTAAATGCATTTTGGTCATTCATTTACCTGACAATGGCATTTTAGGGGGCTGAAAAAACTGTTTTAATGGAATTTATGAAAAGGATAAAGCAAAGGCAAGGAGAATGAATAAAGAAGTGCTCTCTAAATGCTTTAAAATAGATCTGTTTTAAATTAATGTGCTTTATTTTGTTTATTAGTGACTCACCAGTATTTCCTGTGATGTAGGTGGAGTTCTTCAGATCTCCACTGTTGGTTGTCACTGTGATTGTATAGGTGTGTCCAGGTGTCAGATTATTAATGCTGTATTCATGCACATCATGATCTAATATTCTTCTGTCTATAATCATGTCTCCATCTGTCAGTTGAACAGTGTAGTTGTCCCATTCACCAAACGGATGAAGCCAAACAGCACTCAGAGACATCTCGTCACTGTGAAGAATGCTGAGCTGCTGAACGTTACAAGGAGCTAGGAGACAAGTCCCGATAACACCCAAGAGATATAAAGGAAAAGGTTTAATAATTTAGCAAAAAGAAATTTCTGACCTCTGCTAAATCTTCTGTTTCACCAGAAAACTTCAAAGATAATTTGTAGCAAATGCATTTTATGTTGAGTTTAAAGTTTAACTGCAATACTTCTCAGACCTGATCTGGCCTCGTAGTGTGCAGTTGAGCTGAGCGATCCACTCTCCACACTGACTGCAGCTCTGTACAGTCGGCCTGGAATCAGAGTCCAGTTATTGAAACTGAACTCTAGAAAGTTCTTGCTGATGGTTTGATTCATCAGCACAGAGGATCCGTTGAATAATAGCACACGGTAAAAGTCCCATTCACCATTAGGAGGAAACCACGACAGTCGCAAGATCTTCTCACTGAGAGCCTCCAGCTTCAGGTGATTCACCTGTCCTGGTGCTGGTGAGAACAGTAAGGACAAATTTCAATTCATTCCGGTTATTAACCATAAGATTACAATACAAGAAATCAAACCAGGGACAGCTGTGGCCTGGTTGATGAGTCTGGCTTATCAAAAGGTTGCTGGTTCAATTCCAGTGCCAGCAGGTAGCAACTGAAGTTCTGTTGAGCAAGACACCTAACCAAAATTGCTCCCTGGGTGCAGCAGTGCTGCCCCCTGCTCTGGATTTGTGTGTTCATAACCTGCAGTGTGTGTTCACTCCTCACCGGTGATAGGTTAAATGCAGAGGTCACATTTCAGGTATGGGTTACCATACCTAACAAAGTGTCACTTTCAAATCTGTAATATATGTTGTCATCAACAGCGCTCTGCTGTAAAATCAGCCTAGATCATCTTTTCAGGATAACTGGTTTTACATGGCTGATTAAAGCTAGTCATTTATAGTCATTAACTGGCTCAAGCTTTAGGTGCTTGGTTGGCTGGCTAAATAACTGATAGTATTGTAGTTAGAGTTGTTAGACTAAACTTGCTAAACTGGTGAGAACTCTGCTCTTAAAAGCTGCCATGTTCCAAAAAAAAACACCTAAAACTACAATCTGGTTCTTCAGTCTTGTGTATTTCTTGCCTGTTCTGCCTGTTGTCCTGGTCTCAGCTGTAAGATCTCCACTTTTACTCTTCACTGTCACTTGGTAAACTTTCCCGGCTGTTAAGCCACTGAAAAGCCAATGAGATGTGTTTGGGGGGAGGGTGAGATCCTGGTCGGGAGAGTTGGAGCTGGACAGGGAGATCTGGTAAGATTCCAGGATTCCCACAGAAGGAATCCACGAGGCATTGAGAAGGTCATGATGGCCATTGCTCTGGAGACTTAATGCTGTCACAGCTGCAGGGGCTGTACCAACGACAAATGTATCATTAATGTGATGTCAAAATCTGGTTCAGGTGAGGGTACAGATAACATGTTTATTACATTAGATGTTCAGATGTCCGTTACATTATGCCTTTCAATCATTCTTTTCCAGTGATTTGAAAAACACATTTGTAGAACTAAGTTAACGATGTTTTGATGTAACTAGAGATGATTTTCAAACCTAAACTTGCACTGAACATCTCAATACTGCTATTTCCTTACACAGAGGTGAAGAAACAGACAGTTTAAGAGTTCCCAGGGGTATAACCCACTTGTGTTTGTTTACCTAACCATATATTGGGGAAATATTTGTACCCAAAAGTCAGCAAAACCTGAAGAAAAACTAATCTGGGCCAAACCTCCCTTTGGGGATGTCCTCATATGTAAAAACGCCATAACAATTAAGTCAAAAAGTTTAGTTTTTAATTGTAAAAATGCAGAAAGTTTTCTGTTAGGGTTTTATTGTTTATAACTAGCTGTGTATAAAAACAATATCAATCTATGGAATGTCCCTATTTAGATAGATAATGTGTGTGTGGTGGGGGGATGAATATGTGGTTTACGAGGACATGTGTATAATGATGTGTATAACAATGACTTTAATTAAGTTGGTTAAAAAAACTAAATGATGAATTTTTGTTAATTAAAAAATGCAAACGTTTTCTGTGAGGATTAGGCTTAGGGGATACAATATACAGTTTGTACAGTATAAAAGTCATTATGTCTATGTAGAGCCCTCATAAACCACATATGCCAACGTGTGTGTATGCATCATGGATAATGGACAGTAAAGAACAGGATAAGCAGGCGGGTTGTCTGGTAGAGCAGGAAGGGAGGAGACAAGCTGAAAATATCCTGGAAACTATGATAAAAATGCTTAAGGACTTTGGTGAATACTAAAATTTAGCAAAGCTCATATTGTTGATTATTTGTTTTGATTAGTTGTGTTTCTGTGGAACATCATAACTATAACTAGGTTAAAAACTCTGGATTAGTTTCTCTTTAGTAAATAAACTCTGATGATTACAGGTATAGGTATTTATTTAAAAGACTCACTAATTACGTAAAGAAAAATTTACGTAAGTGAAAAATTTGTTGTAACAGCCAGCGATAAATCTAGTACGCATATCTAAGTTTACAGTACAAGGAAGACTAGTACCCAGGGTAAAAGTGATAAGCAGAAGAAAGTAATATACTTCTACTCCTATTTAAAGTATCTATCAACCTCTGCCTGGTAAAACAAAATATACAAAAACAAAACATATTTAAAGTAGTTGAGGGCGCACCAAACAGACAATAAAGCCATTTAAACAGAAACAATATAACTATAAACTATGTAAACCATACATAAATTATATAAACTATAACAATTTAACTTCCAAATAGTTACAGTATATAGATTGTATGTACTAAACTTTTTCATATGGCCAGTCAAAAGCCCTGTAAATGTATCATATAAAAGCCATGTGTGTGACATTTTCTGAAGCCATTTCACGAGTTTGCACTAACATGCAATTGCAAATTATCATAGATGCATATTTGGCGTTACTTCCAATACTGTGTTGTGGGGAACAGAGAGAACTTCAGATTTGGAATGAGTGAGCACACAGACTGCAATCCAAACAGGAATTATTGTCTGTCCCATTCAAGAGAGTGACAGTATAAGCACAACAATAGTTTGACTATGGTTAGCAAAATTGTGTTTGTGACCACAAGTGAGATAAATTGAGGAGGTACCACAGAAATTTACCAGCATCCCTTTGAATCAGGCCCTGTTGAAGGAGGCCTTCAAAATGTTCTTGAAGACTGTACAGGGGGAGGGCTCCGAGTTCGGAATTTGGCCTGAACCCAGAGAACTCCCCCCATCCTTGACTGAGGTAGATACCAGCATGAACATGACAAACAATGGAACAACCATAAATTGCTACATCTAGTAATAATAACTATTGATTTTAAACACTTATTTTAAGATCCACTTATTAGAGAACATAAGAACCATCTTTTAGTCAAGAACTCATAGAATCTAATGCAGAAATCAAAAGCTGTAACTATCTTTTTAGATGCATTTAGTTTTTTGCCTATATGCTTGGTATTTTATTTATTCTTTATCAAGTCTTCAAGAACATTTTGAAGGCCTGTTTGGATTGCAGTCTGTGTGCTTACTCATTCCAAATCTGAAGTTCTCTCTGTTCCCCACAACACAGTATTTGAAGTAACGTTACAAAGTGCTGTAATTAAATTTAAATGCACATACAGTCCTATGACAACAGTAAATGTTACATGGAATATATTTATGGAAAAACATGCATCTATTTGTGTTTCTGCTCCTTCCCTGACATTACTAAGTGCTTGAAGACAGCTAAAAGGAATAGTTCATCCAAAAATGTAAATTTAGTCATTATTTACTATCATTTGTGTCATTTAATTTGTCCCACTGGCTTACATTGTAGAACTTTGTACTGTGTACTAAAGCTATAAAGAACTTGATAAGTAGTTTATCCAGACATTATTTGTTACATGTCTTTACCCAGTCAGAACTGGCTGTCTGACCCTGGGTTGAATAAAGAATGGAAACTAGAAACAAGTTGAGGAATGTATGGACACAGCTGAAAGTGTTACTGTGGAGAACTGCTCTAGGACTTACCAATTTGAAATGAAATGTTTAATTGTGTGCCATCTGTCTCAGAAATTATTTCAAACACATAGGAAGCACCAGGAACCAAATCCACTATTACACATGTGTGATGATTTGGATACTTCAGATCTTGAGAGCATCTTGTTAATTGAGACATATCACTCAGGTCAGTCACAATGAAGCTGCAGGATTTTCCAGGTGTTGTCAAATTTAACACACAATAATCCTTATCAACACTTCCTACAGTTACATTCACCAGACATCTGACAGGCTCTGTCGTTGTTTCAAGCTGCAGACAAACAAAAAACATAAATGCATATAATTATATCTACATTTAAACATCTGTCTGTCTGTCTAACATCAAAATAAGAAAAATATTTTTAAAGTAAAAAAAAAGCTGATCATATTATTCAAAAGTAATATTAGTTCAACAGTAATAGATACTGTAGCTTTAAATCTACTTAAAGCGTTTATATCTACTACTGGCAGATCAGTTAATTCCTGCTTGAGTGTTATGGTGTTTGTGTATGAATCACACAAACGCACACAGACGTGACACTCATTTTAAGACTGCAAATATACATAAAGTGTGCTGATCTGCACAGGTCTTATTGTACAGTGTACTTTAGACCATCTGTGATGGTCTGCCTAGTTTGTGGCCAATATTATGATGTGACTGGCTAATTTTTGCTGATTTTCCAAATGCCAGAACTGCCAATAAAACTCAAATGAAACAAACCACTGAATCATATTAGATGCTGTATCTGTGGGAATATCAAACAGATGTTATTTAGATATTTAAATTCAAATGTCAAACAGAGACGTACTGTCCCAGATCTTTACATTTGATTTACAGATTTACAGATGATTTACAGATCATTACAGCAATTTAAGATTATTACAGCAGTTTACAGTGACTTACAGAGACTTATAGTGATTACAGAAATTTACGGCTATTTACACCCTCACAATATTTAAGAAATTGCTTAAAATGTCTCTGCTGTAAATACCGGACAGGAATGTTAACTACTTTCCCTCAACAGGCATAATCTCTTACAACTGTTTAAACTTTGTAACTCTGTAGCTTCGTATAACACTTTTCATTCTATTGCCTCCATATGATGAATCGCTTTATTGTTTTCCTCATTTTGTAAGTTGCTTTGGATAAAAGCATCTGCTAAATGTAAATTTACAGTGCCTTGCAGCGGTTGACAGTGACTTACAATGACTTATAGCTACATACAGTAAATTACAGTGCATTAGGGGTACACATTTTTGAAAAACCATAACCTTGGTTTTGTGCGCTTCATACTAGTTGATAAAAAACATGATTTTTATGAAATAATACTATGAAATGATTTTTAAGGAAAGGACCCTTACAAGAAAGTATAAGCAGACATACTATAGTATTTACATCTGTATGTTTAGACTATAAACAAACATTTCTCACCATTGCTGTAGAAGCTGTTGTAGAAGACACTGTAGACTGTGGAGGGATTGTTGTCTGGTCCAAGGCAGCAGTGCTGATAATAGCAGTTGTGATTGTTTGTACAGTTGTGGCTAAAACTTCAGCAGTTGTGTAAGTGGCTGATGTGACTGTGTCTGGGGCCGGTGTAGATGTGTATGGTGCTGTAGGGGTATTTATTGCACTTGCTCCATTTTTGGCAAAATTAGTGCCTGTATTTGGAGTAGATCTAGCTGTGTTGGGAAGAATTGCTCGGGTTGATCTTGTGAAGGAGCCAGTGTTTTTAAATGGCAACACCGTCTGAACATTTTTGTTGATCTTTGTTGAAGCTGAGATTTTGGCTGAAGCATTTGTCTGTGTCCTATCAGTGTTTGATGCTGAAAAAGTGCTGGTTAAGCTCTCAGTCAATGTGGGATGTACACCAGTGATGACACTGTTAATTTCAGACAGTCTTGTGTGAGAATCTAAAGCAGTCTGAGTGACAGTGACAGAAGGCTCTTCATCTATTGTAGAAAGTATTAACCTTGTCTGAGAAACTAGAGGGTTATGGGTATGCTTCAAAATATCCGACTCTGTCAGGTGAATAAAATTCTGAGGTGTATTTAAGTTTTTTGTTACCATCAGAGCAGTGGAGGATATGTTTGTTACATCACTCATTTCATAGCGAAATTCTGTCTGAACCGTTTGAGTGTAGCTCTCCGTAAGGTCTGTCATGGCAGTAACAGTTATGAGTTCACCTCCAGTGGTGGCAGTGCGTTTAGTTCTGCTTCTAACTTCTGAGTCACTGTGGTGGGTCACAGCTCTACTCTCTGTTAGGACAGGAACTATAAGAGTGATATTTTCCCTTGCAGATTTGATTGTTGAAACTACTGGTATACCTGATGAAAAAAGATTGATTAATGTTGAAGTTTTACTGCAATTGCATTGCTCTTTAAAAGCTTTTATATTTTCTGATAGATAACTTAAAAAAAGTGCAGCCAAACTCTAAATAAGCCAAAACCTATTACACTAGGTCTATGCAGACACTGTTCAAGAATGCCTAGTTCCCAAAACAAATGTACATAGAGAGAATTGAACTCCTCAAGTTATTGATGGAAAGAAAGACAGCTGACCTTTGTCAGAGCACAAAGAAATGATCTCCGATCTCCCCTCTGAGTCTGCTGTGATCATAGACCAGTTTGAATATCTTAGTTCAAAGCGAACAACAACTCGTAGACCCTGTTTTCTCAGGAACATTGGTACTTCGGCTAATCCAAAGGTTCCTCGGTTATCGTAGCACTTCCAGGCTGGTGCAGTATGGCAGTCGCTGAGTTTGACTAGGCGAGTGTGGCGTGGGACAGCGCTGCTCTGGTCAACCCACAGACACCTGGACATAAGTGTGTGATTGAGTCTCATGGTGCTGGTCCAGCTCCAGTGTTGAGACAGATTAGAAACGTCACACTTCTTCAGGACCACCACACTCGTGTGTGTGCTTAGACATAACCCTTTATTAGTGTGTGCAATCAGAAACCCACCTCGAAGGAAAAAGTTGTATAACACGTTAGTCAATGAATCAGTAATCAACACAACCAGATGACAGGCATGTACAATAAATACTGGTAAATAACATAAAAGAAGGATTGTTACATGGGTTAAGGCTGAAACACTGTAATATTAAATCATACATTTGCTGACTTGCTACAGAAAAATGGATATCACACATGCCCTGCTTAAATGGTTTCTTCTAAAACAGCACTGTCATAGAAGAAATATTTTTGGTTCCATAAAGAACTAAATGTTCTACTACAATGACCTTTCTACAACCTTTTATGCAACAGAAAGATTCTGTGGATGTTAAAGGTTTATAATGGAACAAAGCAGCCCGACAAAGAAACTTTAAGGAACCTTTATTTTAAAGAGTGTACCTGGCTGTCTGACTGTTTCTTGATTGCAATTTATACACTGCATGATTGTAAAATGTGTCAGTGTCACATACCCATAATCTCAAAATGTACTCCAAGAAAATATTTAATACTAAAGATTAGTAGCATAATCCTGTTTTAAGTAACATTTGGTGGCAATAACAATTTGGTGGTAAGCGGTGGCAAGCTAAAAACATTGATGTCATGTCACACATGATTTTTTTTTTTTTTAAATTAGACAAGAAAGTAACCTGGTAAATTTGCATAATTATTGATTTATGGTTTTGTTAATATTTGCTGGATAATTTTGCATGTTTAGACATTAGAAATGAAGAAACTGACTGAAAATGGTTTCAGATGACAATCAGTGAAAGCCGTAGGATTTGTTTTATATCAGTTCAGTGTTTTGAGTGGTCATCTTACGTACTGTAGAAGACAACAGAAGCCTGTACATATTTACATCTGCTGTACTGCACTTAAACACTCTTTATAATTACTTTCACCTTTAAAAACATTATATAATGCTTGACAGACATTACCATTTCAGAAACATTATATTGAACTATATCAAAGTTTAATAACCAATCTCACCATTTCCATGTACATTAATAAAGTATGCAAAGTATTATATATCATAATGTTTGTTCAAGATAATAACAGTAGTTATAAATACATTTCAATACACAGTTGCTTAACCAATCTAAACTTATTAACGGTTCATGCAACCTCAGGGCTTTGTTTTGACATTTGACAAACCATTGAAGTATAAAATAAAACTAATACTTACCTAATGCAGAAAAGCGCTCCAGTGTAATTATAATGAGAAATAGAGTTTCCATGTTACTGGTTTGATGGTTTCTCTGAGCTCAGATGAGAGTTTAAGAGATTAGGAGGAAATTCTCTTTCACGGGAAGGAAGTCACAGGCTGCCATTTCCTTCTATTCAACAGTATGAGGCTGGAGTCAGTACAGAGAGTTTCACACACAAATACTCGACCAAAGATCAACTCAGATCACCTGGTTTAAATGAGAAAATACAAGCATTAAATCAATGATGTTACCTTAAGATATGGTTAAATCTGTGATAAGCAGTCAACTTGGCAAACCAACCATATATGTGTTTTACAAAAGCTTTAGTTAAACAGAGAGAATGATAAATGAATGTATTAATTTCTTGAAGGCCTGTGAGGAAATCTTGAATTCAGTTTTAACTTATGTCATATTTTTCCATGAAAATCAGTGCAGCCCAGTTGAGGGACACAACTAGACCCACCAATAAGTCAGGAAACACACTTACTCACTGAACACACACCCTCAGATCAGGATATCAGTGATACTGCACTGCAGCAGAGCAAGACCTTCTGTCTCACAAAGACCTAATTCTTGAATCATTCACATACCATCAATGGTTGTGTTTTATATTGTGTTTTATATTGATGAATTATTTCATTACTTCACTGTACAATGACCCTGAGCTTATAAAATTGCTTTATAAATTAAACATTGTTATTATTATTAATCAGTATTTATGTAAACCACATTCTGTTCTTGAATAAAATGTTAAATGTGTATTTTTTCTAAACATCAAGCATTGACAGATTTTTACAATTAGACCTATAACTTGAAGAAAAGTAAACAGGGTCCATTTTGAGTTCATGTTTATTTTAGTTCAGATTAGAAGTTTTAATATTTAATAACAACCAGAATTCATATTAAACAATATTACATATATTAAAATCATTTTATTCCAGACAACACACACTGGTTCTTTGTCATTACATCATCTTGGTTTATGTGCACTCTAAAAAAAAACAGGGCATCTGTGTGCACTACTTAATTTAATGCATTGTTGCAGGAACATTGGTAGTTAAAAAGTAAAAAAAATTCTAGTTTATTGATTTAATTTAATTTTTTTTAAATAATTTTATTTTAAATAAAATCAAAATAAAGTTGTGCTGACATGTTGATAATTGCATCAATTTAAAGTGTCAAAAAGATGAATATCACTTTTTAAGATGAAAACATATATACAGGTTACACAGGTAAGTAGTAACACTCAGTAATGTCATAAGTTAAAACTGGAAATTTTAGCATTTTGAGGAGCCTTTTTGTTCTTCCAGGTTGAAAAGGAAAGCTGAAGAAACATCATCACGTCATCAGTTTCTAAATATTTCCAGACGCATTAACGCATTAGTAAGTATCCCATGAAACAACCACAGCTAAGTGCATTTGATTTGTTTGCTGTGTTCTCCCAACACGTTTGCACCAAATATTTTAGTAAGTTGTGCGAGGAGTGCAAATCACAAGACAAATTCATAATGATGTCATACCTTAATAATTAAATAAATATGAAACTGCACTTCAGTAATGACTGCAGAAAATTTTGCAGTGGTCCCTGTGAAACGTTCACAATATAACATCCATTTACACTTTTAGTCCACAGACATACTAAATCTGAGAAAAATGTTCTATTGTTTACATTGGATTTTTAAAAGAGTATTGTTCCAGGGACATTGGATTCTATTATTTTTTATAATTTTATAATTTTAATCTCATCAATAATATGAAGTCTAGTTTGACCTAGAGGTGAAACAACACGTCTTTACCAAAGGAAGCTACACCCACAACAGGAAGACATGAAGATTGACCTTTTGCCTGTTGTGCTATTGTCTCTGACCTATGTAAATACAAAACTGTTTTACATGACTCAGTGTAAACCATACGGTAAAGTTTAAGAATAAAACATAACTGAAACATGAAACATAACTGAGGTGTAAAAACCCAGGCTTTTAGCCAACACATGCACATCTACAAACAATGCAGTATTTTCAACAAATAAATGAAGTTCAATGCAATTCAAATGTATTGTATAGCTTTTTTTTTAATTGTTGAATTGTTTCATGATGTGGACACGATGTGGAGATGTGGACACCCAGGAACTTAAAGTGGGAAACATGTTCCACCTTAGTCCTGTCGATGAAGACAGGGGAGTGACTGTCGCTTTTAGATTTCCTGAAGTCCACAATGAGCTCTTTGGTCTTCAAGGCATTAAGGGTAAGGTTGTTGGTGTAGCACCATTTGGACAGGTTTTGGATATTCTCCCTGTTGGCCGATTCGTCATTGTTATTAATCTGGCCAATCACTGTGGTGTTATTTGCATACTTGATGAAGATATTGGAGTTATGCAGTCATGGGAATAGAGAGTAGGGTAAAGGGCTCAGCACACAGCCTTGTGGCACCTGTGCTGTTCAAGATGAGCGTTGAGGACATTTGACTGCCCAACCTTACAGATTAAAGTCTGTTAGATAAAAAGACCAGAATATAGCTGCATATGGATGAGCAGATAACCATCTCACTAAGCTTAGTGATTACGAACACATTCTTATGTATGTGTTGTTGTTATCCAGGTGGGTAAAGGCTGAATGAAGAGCAGTGGAACGATCTGTTTGGGCAGTAAGCAAACTGGTATGGGTCCTGTGTGTAGGTGGAGGGCTCACTAAGAGGTGACTCAGAACAAGTTTCTCAAAGCACTTTATAATAATGGGTGTGAGTGTCACAGGATGGAAATCGTTCAGACACTTTGCAAATGCTTAGGCACAGGTATAATGGTAGTGAAGACTTGTGACAGCTGACCAGTACATGGCCTGAGCACTCATCCAGATATGCCATGAGGGCCAGCTGACTTGCATGCATCTACTCTGCTAAGTTCTCAATACACATCAGTTGTGCAGAGATAGTGGGTGGTCAGCAAAGGAGTCAGATTTTATGGTGTGATGAATAAAACCTTGGTCAAAGTGAGCAAAGAAGTGGTTAAGCTTGTCTGGGTGGGAGGCATCACTGTTTGGAAGAGACTGTCTTACAGTTTTGTAGTCTGTAATAGTTTGAATGCCTTACCACATACGGCTGGGATCTGAGTTGTTGCGAAATGCTCCTCTAAGTGGAGTTTGTAGGAGTGCTTTTTTTTCAGGTTAGCCCTGGCTTTGCTGTAGGCCTCTACATCATTAGATTTAAAAGCAGTAAAGTGGTTTCCCATGTTTGCGTTGTGTGTATTTGAGTAGCCAAAACAAAGAGGTGATCAGACTGACCCAAATGGGTGAGGGTAATGGTCTTATGCCTATGCCTATGCCTTAGCAATGTTAGTGTATACCTGATCCAGAGTGTACCTTCCTGGTAGGGTGAGGTATGCTGATAAAGTTCTTAGGTTGGTGTGGTTGAAGTCTCCAGCAACAATAAAAACTCCATCGGGATGTGCAGGCTGGTGTTTGTTGATTGCTGTGTGCAGTTTTTCCAGGGCCGCTGCTGGCCAAATGTGTGCCCTAAGCAGAATTGTACTGTTGTGCCTTTGGTGCCATTTGTAATAATATGTAATGTACACTGTTTATTTTGTATTACATAATGTATTTTAACATTTTTATTCAATGAAACCATATGATTATTATTAATCAAACAATCATTATTTCCTCATTGTTTTTTTTTTGCTTGTGACCCTCCATCTCCATGATCCCATTCCAGAGGTTTTCAATAGGGTTCAGGTCTAGAGATTGGGTTGGTCATGACAGTGTCTTAATCTGGTGATCCTCCATCCAAACCTGGATTGACCTGGCTGTGTGTCATAAAGCATTGTCCTGCTGGAAAAACCAATCCTAAGTGTTGGGGAACATTTGGCAGAGCAGAACAGAGCAGAAGCAAGCAATTTTTCTTACAAATTTGCCCAATTCCGGCCCCAAGCACTTCACCTCAGCTGCCATTTGCCATTCTTTTTGTAGGCCACTATACTTTTCCTCATTAAATAATATTTGGTTCAGGTATGCCTGTCTCAGATGTCATCCCTAGAGTAGGACCAGTACATCTTTTTTATGGAAAGTGTCCCCAGTTCAGTTTTACCTAAATAGTACAGCCCAACAGTCCCTTAAGGGATATGAGGCATTAACCCATACTACTGTACATAGGATAGATTAGCTGGAGGTTTTGCTGGATTAGCTGGAGGTTTTGAACTAAACCTGTGGGGCAACCACCCAGTAAGGCATTACAACAATCTAGTCTTGATGTCATGAATACATAAATTAACTTAGCTGTTTGACAGAGAGCATGTGTCGTAGTGTGGATATACTTTAATGACAAAATGCAGTTTATTGGAAATGTTGATTTCAAAGGGCAAATTTCTCTGAGATAGGACATCCAGATTCTTAACTGATAAAGGCTTTAAGAGTTAGACAGTATTTTAGGATATCACAGTCCATTTAAATCCACCAATGAAAATGCAGTAAAACCAAAATGAAAAATTAAGCTTTTTGATTCACAAAGTGCGTTTTTGTAACCAGAAGTTCCCTGTAGCCTTGGCGCTAGCGCGCATGCGGCAAATATGTAGTATTTATCAATCATGGGGTCAGTGCTGGAGGATCACGCTGGAAACATAGTTAACCTTTTTACGTGTGAGGTTTATTTGACGCGACAGACCGCCCAGCGTTTTTTTTATGCGAAAATTATTTTGCTATGAATCACCTTTCAACACGTTAACATGGAGATGCATAAATTACATCATGCATCATGCTACATTACATCTATGTAGAAAATTTAATTTATTGATGGCTTCCGGTTTTAGTTGTATCATGAAGTTCGATTGCGCGCGCGCCTTACTTCCGGTACACAAAAACGCACTTTGTGAATCGAAAAGCCTAATTTTTCGTTTTGGTTTTATTGTATTTTCATTGGTGCATTTAAACGGAGTGTGAAAAATAGTAAAAATAGAAGAAAACTTGTTTATTATGCCCAGGATAAGGTTTAAATACGCGATAAACTACTTATTCGTTTTGAATGCAAAAACGAAATATACTAATTATACGAAGGTACACGGACCCAAAACAACTCTGGTTGCATAATCATGTACAAATTGCCTTTCTGAGATCGGTTCACCTTTGGGAAACATCTTCCTCTGTCCTCTTGGTTTTTGCCCATGTTTGGCAGTTCATCCTCAAACAGGAAACCCATCCTGCATGGCAATCTGTGATTTCTGTCACCACGTCAACCATGAGACCTTGACAGCAACTGTCTTATGCTCAACAAATTCAACCAATTAGTTCTTTAGAAAACAACATACTACAGTAGAACAAACTATCTATAGTCTTGTATTAATGCATTGTTTTTGATATTCTAAGTATTTTTGTAAAAATTAATTTCACACGCAATTCAATAACTTGCATATTGGTTGTTTATTAGTATTATAAAGCACAGTAATGCCTTATTCTGCATGACTATATTGTACATCCCTTAATCCTACCCATACCTACACAAACACAGCAACAACCCTACTAAGTATTAAGCAGTAAATTAAAAGTTTGAGGCAAAATTCTGTAGTTAATGGTGAATATGTTCCTAATACTAAAGTGTCTTGTTTCTGAGAAATATGCCCCAAATATTATAAGATTTATAATTTAAAGTCTTGCTAATCTTGTTTTTGATCACTTAATTTCACGTCAAGCAGATTAAAGCAATTGTCCTGAATAAAATATTGTAATTATTACATATCTTGAATCTTTTAATCTCGTGGAATGGATTTTAGTCTTTGTACACTTGTGAATATTTACTTTTGTAATTTATAATCAATGTACCCTTAATTTGAAACGTTGTATAGTAGAAAATGATTAATGTTTGCAAATGTGAAGTTTTCCCTATTCAGACAAATAAGACAAAGTCATTTCATAATAAAAACACAACTCTATATTTTTGTATAAAATAATTTAATAGAAATGTTGTTCAAAGATAAATTGAAAGAAAAACAGATTCAGATTAAAAAATGTTGTTCAATTACAAAGTGAAAGAAACAAATTTAGATTAGACTGTTAATCATTGTGAGTGTGCGTGTAAATACATTAAATATACACATTATATATACTGGGTTGTATATATAATGTATATGTATACACACACCCACACACCCACACACACAGGCATGAATTTTTTATTTGTGGAAAAAAAAACAAGTTCGTACATAAACAGTGTGATGATGTTTGAGGGTCCTTTGACAGTTTGTGGAGTTTCCATAAATACAGGGACACAGAATACTGTTAACATCCATTCAATCTACGATTGAAAGAAAAAATATATATATTAAAAAAACATTTTTGTGCTGAGCCCTTAAACTCTCAATAGGAGTTAGTCATCCTGGATGAGACATGGTTGACACACCATGGGAAAAAAGTTTACTTGAAGAAGGAAGCCGCCCTAAAAACAGTCACAGTCCAACAACTACGATGCAACATTCAAGAAAATAAGACGCAAATTAAAAGTGTTAGTGTACAAAATGTAAAGCAAATCAAAATTAACAGGGAAGTGACAAGAATCACCAGATTCAAATTTATACTTACGTACAGGCCCAGAAACTCTCAGTCTTCACTGGCTTTCTGCTTTAGTCTAACCTAAGACCCACGTGCCCAATGGGTCAACTGTATCAGAGACCCACGTCTCTGATACAGTATTAATCGTTTTGATATCACTCTGTTTGCTTCGGGTCTAACCCTAGCGGCTCATTTAGACTCACTCCCACCTCTTGGCACTTGTCAATGATTTTTTTCAGTGTGTCAGTTTTACCTCCTTCAGCTGCTTCAAACAGCAAACACTATAAAGCATAAACAGGAGTCATGAAGTGGTTTATCAGCATAAAAAGAATGTGAAAGAATGTGTGTGTTCAAGAGGATATTTACATCTTTCCAGAGAGCAGCGGACAGCAAAAGTTTTTGGAGTGCTGCCTGATATAGATGCTGAACCTGCACAAACACACCAAAGCAGAACACGTCAGAACAAGTCAGTGCACCAACATTCCCATTCTCTACAGATGACATCTAAGTGCTTACATATGATCAAACCCTGGAGAACGAACAGACCTTTGACCCCACACTTACCTCTGGTCGGTGCCTCTGTTCCCTCTCAACGGCAATGGCTCTGAAACATACAACTAGGATGTCAGACACTTTCTGCTTTCACATCAATGGACATCTAATTCAAAGTCATTCAAAGTCAAAGTATTAAAATTATATAGTACAGGGTTGCTGAAACCACTGTATGCTTAAGTATTTAAGCCATGGTAGAATAAAAACAACCAAGAAGAATAACAGGTTTGAGTGTCTCTTGATCAACACTAAAATTTTAGCTTGAACTTATTAAACTGCTGATGTTTTATCGGTCTGGTTGAAACTGAATAAAAGTTTAGTTACACTGAATTTCTTCAAAATTATATATTCCATATGTACCAGGAAATTCCACAAAAGGCCCAAAGAGGCCACACCCAGTATTACTCAGCTAGGCAAAACACTATAAACTTTCAAATAATGGCTATCCTAATAAACAACCTTATCTGGATATGTTTAAAGCTCAGACTTACATTTTCCAAACGGGCAGACAGTTTGGGATGCTGCTGCACAACATTCGGCTTTGTAATGTAAAATGTTCAACATTTCCATCCTTCCATTCCTGATGCAGCAACCTACACAACAATAATCCACAGCAAAGCTCACTCCAACACTTACAAGACACCTATTACAAGTCACTTATCTAATTGTAGTATAATATTACTATATTACTATAATATTACTATAATGGTATTTAAAAGAAAACATTTTTCTATTAAGGAGAATGACTGCTACAGCTTCAATGAAGCAGGAGAACAAATCTAGTGAGAAACACCTACAGTCCAGAGAGATTGTGGTACCTTATGGCCAGTTCAGTGTTGTTTGGCATGATTTGCTGAAGTCTTTCCAGGACAAGGGCATGTTGGGATTGAGGGACACAACCCAAAAAGAAGGAAACAATCTGCAATGCACACAGGAACAGCTTCAACTGCACTTTAAACGCATACATGCAATAAATACAAGAAATGACAGCACATGACAAACACCTCTGTACGTTCATACTGTCTCTGCCCCTTTGAACCTGAATATACCCTTGTTAAATTATATTTGCACTTGTCTATATGATCTAGTGCTTTCAAACCACTCGCACAAAGACAGTAAATACTCTTCATATGCTCAATGTGCGCTCATATGCTGCGGAAAAACAAAAGTTAATTTCAAACATGAAACAAACGTCTCTTTTGCTGTTTTCAATATTTATAACTTTGTTTCTTAAAGCATTTATCTTTGCATCTAAGCAATGTGCTTAGTGGGTGGGATGTGTTCTTCTCCACTCCCTGAAACAACAGTGTTTGAGATACCATGGTCCTGCTTTGAGCTGAAAACTAAAGCTGAATGAATAAATTATTAAATTAATGAGCAGGTAGAACAGATGAGGTACCTTGTTCTGGAAAATGAAGCAGCTCCAGTACTGTGAAGAACTGAAGGGTAAGGTGAATCTGGTTGGCACAGTCTCTATGCATCGGTGCACCAGACCTGTAAACATCTTCTGCTCTCTGACACTCGGCTGCTGCCCTAACACCTTACTGCTGCTAAAGGACAGATAACTGAGAAGAAAAGACAAACTCTTTAGAGAGAAATCTCATGTCCATGAACACTGTAACCCTCAACTTCATCTGGATTATACCTGTCACAATCAGATTTTTAATGTAAAAGTGCATCACAAGTGGGATGAAAGTATTTTAAAATTAAATGTGTGGAAGCTTACAGCAGATGTTTACCTGAGTTTTCTGTACAAAACTCAAAGCAGTAACATACAACTGTCTGTGTCTGTACAGTGCAGCGTCACAAAATAACAGCAGAATAGAATAAAATACTTTGTCATCGCGCAGCTAAACAAAACTTTAGGGCTCTCCTCAGTAGTGCACATACATTAGAAACACATACAAACAGACAGGATGAGGCACATGTAAAAAAATGGTGCAAGATGCAGAATAATTTTTAGACTCCTCTTAGGTGATACTTCCGTTTTGCACAAAATTTTGCGTGCATCATCTAGGGACACTCCTGACAAAAAGTTATCAAAACCTTTTTGAAATATCAAATGGTTCGAGTAATTCATCAGAATATTAGATGCCAAAAAGGATCTTAAGCTGTCTCAACAACGCTTTCCTATATTGACATTATTAACTTTGCGTATGTCATTGGAACCACATCCTGTCCCATTTTTTGACCAATAGGTGGCACAGTCAACAAATCGTCATAAGTGATTTCATATTGCTGTATTGATTTTACTTGTTTTTAAGCCTATTTTTCTAAACTCATCAGTGATGGCCACAATATCTCCCTCTGTGCCCTTAGATATTTTTGTGATTACATATTTGTAAACCATTGTGTGTTCATTGTGTGTGTTCTGTGTTAGCTATCTGTAGCTTTTCTTGTGTCTGTTCTTGTAAATATAATTACGTTTGTTTCTTCAAGCACACATCTTTTTATCTAAGCAATGAGATTTATTGTCAAACTGAAATGTCTTATAGTTAACCCACCATTGAGGCTGGCAGATCTGCAACATGACCTGACAGAAAAATGTACCTGTGTTGGGTGGTTGTCAATTTCACACACACCGGCTGACACCCAAATTACCCTGTGCACTGTGTGTTCACAATGCATTATAAAGTAAAGGACTACTCAGAGATAGGTAGAGATTACCATTATCTATAAACAGAGCTGCACTGACATTCTCCAGTGCAGAGCTGCACTAAAGTTCTCTAACCAAGAATTTAAGGAGGGAACCTCCAGGTGTGCAACAGGGACTTTAATACATTTAATGATTTTTACCATGAATAAAATACATAATCAATAAATATAAATGATGAATATGCATGTCTATGATGCATGAATGTCTGAACAAGGATATTATTTCCCACCTCTTAAATCAGGTGAGGTAAACAACTGTACTTACTCTAGCCAGAGTTTGTGAATTAACTCCAGTTTTGTAATGGATCCCAAAGCTTTTTCAAATGCATCGATGGCCTCTCGCACACTGCCATACACGGACTGCCAGAAACTGCATCAAATTAAGAATGAGGGTCAGAGGAGGACAGACCTACAGAAGAGCAGACAGACAGCAGGAGGAGACAGGCGGGGACAGAAGAGGACAAGAAGACAAAAGCAGACGGCAGTAGCAGACAGACAGAAGGAGATAGAGGCAGACAGACAGCAGGAGATAGAGGCAGACAGACAGCAGGAGATAGAGGCAGACAGACAGCAGGAGATAGAGGCAGACAGACAGCAGGAGATAGAGGCAGACAGACAGCAGGAAATAGAGGCAGACAGACAGCAGGAGATAGAGACAGAAGAGTAGACAGGCGGAGACAGAAAAGCGGACAGCAAGAGCAGAGCAGATAGCAGGAGATAGAGGAGCAGAGAGCCAAGGCAGACAGACATCAGGATGAGACAGAGGGGCAGACAGAAGAAGCAGGCAGATAGACATCAGGATGAGACAGAGGGGCAGACAGAAGAAGCAGGCAGACAGACAGCAGGAGGAGACAGACAGCAGGAAAGGACAAACAGCAGGAGATAGCGGACAGCAGTAGACAGCAGACATCAAAAGCAGACAGCAGACGCACCAATGAATGAGATGCAGGTATGCCAGCTGCTCTTTTAACACTTCCTGCACATCATCTTTTAGAATCGGCGCTCTCATTAAGTCTTCAGTAGGAATGCCAAGAATATGGCTGAAATAAACAACAAATATTACTCTTTGAATGAGCTCTTTACACAAATATTTTGAACAGAAAACTATGATATATTATCAGGGGTGTGATGCCATGATATCAAAAGCAATGAGAAAGCATGTGATCTATTACTGCCTCTTTAAATGACACACTTTCCATACCTCCTGATTAATTAACTTCCATTCAGCAGTTGTGCAGGAGATTTTTTTTTTAAAGTTTGATCATTTCTGTAACTTCAAGCCTGGAAACCACACTTAACATGTAGTCATTTCTAGGTTTTCCATCATGTAGTGTCTTTAGCACACATTACACTGTATGTTTAAGATGTAAGTTTCCTGCAGGAGTATCTTTGAGCACAATGTAGACTATGGTGTCAGTGAGGATGTTACCGTAGTACATCTACAGATGTCAGCTGATTCGGGACAGTTTTACAGAAAGAGCACATAAACTTCTTAAAAAGTCCTTCCATAATGCTGCTCTTCCCCTACAGACACAAACTCCCAGAAATAAGCGTTACAGTGCCAGAACTCAGAGGAAACTTCACTCTGGTTTTTGCATTGCGCAGATGTTGTGACGTGTTCTCACCTGTGCATGTAAACACTTGCTCAGCTGGTAAAATACATGAGCATTAAACGGGCTGTCAGAATGAGCCCGTGTCCACACAGATTCAGCTTTCTCTGCGTGTCCTGAGGAGAGGTGCATTTCAGTGGTGATCTCTAGCAGGGGGCAGTACAGTGGACACACAACCAACAGATGCTCACACAGCTCGACGGCCTCCTGATATCTGAAAACATGTCTGCTGTGTCAGTAAACAGCACTGCTGGATCATGGGCTGATTAGAGCCTGTGGTGATGCTATACCTGTCCAGCCGCCTGTACAGATGAATAAGGTTTGAGTGAAGAGGAAAACAGGACTGGACCTGCTCACTGGAGGACAAGCCCTCATCTGTGCAGTGCTTCAAGGCATCTACAAAAGACAGAGATCATAAGGACCACATATCCACTTCCACAAACAGGTAAGGGTGAGCCGACTCTGACAGCAGAAAATGTCTCAGCTGATGGAGATTTTGCTACACTCCTTATACAACAGCAGTTATATTAATACAGCTATCAGTGGACTGATTTAATTACTAATGCACCTATCAGTGGACTGATTTACTGTACAAACAAAGCAGAATGTAGGCCAAACAAGTTGAATATGTTGATATTAAGGTGAAGCAATAGTTCATTAGTCACTGGTGTATGTGATTTTCATGCTAGATTTTTGCCCGTACAAAAATACCTGGTAACATGTTAAAAAGGGTTTATATGAATGGTAATATGGGGGATTGGCATTGGTGTTTGACCTTTAAAGAGACTGATGATGTCGTCAGTGGGCGTCTGAATGTTTCCTGCTCTCCAGGGAACGAGGAACGGATCTGCACACACGATTCTGGAGGGGTTGGAGTTGGCGGGGTCATATAGACACGGCGGCAGGTGTTTGAATTCAGTCATGTAGATATATGACAACCACATCAAAGAACGGTGTGCCACAGTTAAAGAGCCATTAACACTGGAGTCTGAATACAGCACCCTCTAGTGAACAAAAACAATCCAAACACAAAAGAAATCATATTGATCACATATCATATGTAATTGTATATTATTAGCTAATATCAGGTAAAAATATAATGTATACAGTTTTTTTAGGACTAGCATAAATCAAAGTTTATACTAAATCTAGATTTTATTCAAAAGAGAGCATTTGTATTGTTGTTTGTATTTGTTTTGAGTGATGCTGGCATGTGCCTGGTGATCAGTAGGCTCAAACCTTCAGTATGCTGAGAGCATTGTGCTGTCGGCCTGTAAACACACTAAGCTGAACTCTAAACATCAGCGTCTCCAGCAGTTGAAATGAGCTCAGATCTGATCTACCGTCACTCGCCGTCTCCAGCAGGTGTGAAATCAGACGGCCACACACATAATCTTTACCTTCAAAACCTGACTCAACACTCATATACTGAAAGAGAAAGACAGTGTTAGTTACAGCTGCGCAAACACAGGCAAATCTGAACAGGGTTTGTGTTCAACTCACTGTCCACCAGACATTATAGTGCGGTGCATGTTCCACGGCCATTTCGCACATTTCCTGAAGCTCCTCTTTGCTAGCTCGACGCGAGAAGAGCATCAGATAGTGGCACCACAGCTCAATGTCCTTGCGGTTATCCTCCAGAGCACGAGAGAGTGTGTTTAACGCTGCGTCCAGAGACTCGGAAACAGAGCTACTGATTCATAAACAGACAAGAGACAGACAGAAACACACACAGAGGCAGACAGTCAAGAGACAGGCAGATAACTGCTACACAAATATTTAAAAAATATGATAATTTGGCTAATAAGCAATTTCAGGGTTATAGATATGACATCTGCAGTCAGAATGTCAAAGGTATGAGAAGGTACACTGCAAATCATCTCCACCAACTTCAACCTAAAATTCACTGCACAATTTTCCCAATGGAATAACATAACATTTGAATTATCATGCCATTATCACCACTAATCCCTCAAGAATTCATTTGCCATCATTTATCATCCCCCAAAGGTCAACAATACTACTTGGAAATACTGGTATTCTTGACCAACCCATTATTAAAACACTGTCAGTAAAATCTATCAAAGCTGGACTACTGCAATGCCTTACTGGCTGCAAATGATACAAAATGCAGCAGCATGTCTGGTCATTAATCAACTAAAGAGAGGCCACGAGGAGAGGCCTCTTTTATCAACCAAAGGAGTGGCCCCAATGCTGCTCCACTGGCTGCCTGTAGCTGTCAAATTCAAGTCTCTGACATTGGCCTTCAGGACAGTAATTTTACCCTCTTACTTCAACTTCTTTCCTATAGGTATGTTCCCTCCCACCATCTATGATCAGTAAATGAGTGACATGATTTTTCCATCCATTACCACTTGTAACTTGTAACAATATCGTGATATGCAGGGCTCGCAAAATTTCCCTGGTAGCCCTTCGGGCAGGCACTCCTCAGATTTTGGTAGCCCGAAATGAATTTAAGTAACCCAAATAAAAACGTTTTCATAACACAAATAACAATCATATAATCAAATTACAATAATCAATACAAATATTTGGTTCTAACTGAAAAACAATATAGAACAATTCAGTCTGTCAGATTCTGAATCTGAAATATCAACTGAAGTCACATAAGAAAATGCCATTCGATGTTACAGCATCCCCTTTATCAGCTTTCTCCATCTGCGCATTGGTCTCCACTTCAGAACTGAAATACCTGCGTAAATCCATGCGCCTTATTTTCCCACACACACACAACTATCAGAGATTTTCTCTCCACTGCGCATGCAATCTCGATCACGTTCAATCTTGCTGTGAAAGATTTCACTTGTCACGTGAGGAGAGTAATAACTGACAGGTCGAGCGTCACTGATACACAGTTCACGCGATCGCGAATTGAAAGTTGAAACATAATTACCCAACCAAATTTGTGAGATAAAGGAAATGCATTGCAATGTATTTTTCCTCCTTATAAAACAGCCTGACGGGCAGGGCGTAAATACATTTTGGTAGCCCGACTGTATGACACAATAACCCCGGGACGTCGTGCTATCGATTATGCGAGCCCTGATATGAATCATTCATAAGAAGAGCTAATGTATTACTGCAGTGTTAACAAAGAAACAAAAGCTTTTGTTGATCACATGTAATACTGACATAAGTGCGTTAATAAATACGATTGTGCCTTAACCTTAATTTGACATTTAAAACATAACAGACCTAACACACTAAAGGCACATCTCATGTGAGGAGGATAAATAATGCAGTTATCGAGTACGATTTTGTGAAAAATGTCAGTTTGACTGTTACATCTGTAAACAGAAAGAATCAAATCTTATTTATGCACTGTAAAACAGCCACTATGCTGTACAACCAAACTAAAATATCAATTTAAAACATAAAAATAGATAACACAAAATAACAAAAGACTGCAATGCAATAGAGGACATCAGAAACAGAGATAAAAGATAATTCCCTAAAAACTAAAGAGCAGTGGCCGAAATGGTTTTAACTATGAATTTGGCAGATGCTTTTATCCAAAGTGACTTGCAGTACATTTTAATTTATAGTTAGTACATGTGCTTTCTGGGAATCTAACCCACAAAAATGCACTGCTAATCCAATGCTCTACCAACTGAGCTATAGGAACACAACTTTAATTTCAATCTTATTTCAGATAAGGCCAGTCTGGCAGAAAACGGGAAACTTAGCCGCAAACATCTACCAGATGTAGATGTATGTAAATTAAGAAGGTCAGAGAGATATTTGGGTGCAGAACCAGTTAAGGCTTTAAAAACATTTTTTTAATTGATTCTGTTCTGGACCAAAGTAAAGAGGTGATATGAAAAAATGCAATGTAGAAATAGAAGAAAAACCATCAGGGCACACAGAGAAAGTTCTATCTGCCAAATAGTATTTAAACCAATTTAAAGCGCATCCTTGAATGCAAAAATTGCTCCTAGGTCGCGTTGAAGAAATTTCCCTTGCAGTAATTATGAGTGGTTTAATAGCATGATATGCGGCACACATGTATGTGCAGGTGACTTTAGCAGGCAGCTCTATGGGTTCTACCTGTATGGAGCACCTGAGCTCGTTATCTGCTCGAACAGGCATGGATACTCACACATAGGTTGTCATAAGAAATTAGTTGATTAACGTCTTGGCACGTTTTTGATATTAAATTACTTAATATGTACTGAGGGAAGGGGGAATAAGATAATGATTTAAGTGTAAAGGATGAAAAAATTAAAGCATGCTAACATTGCTTTACATTAAAGAAATACTAAACCATAATAAGCTTTAATTATTGTGCTTATTTTTTAAATTAAGCACAAGCATAAAGCAATCTGTGAAAAGTAATGATTATGATAAGATAACCTATGCATTATATAAAAACTAACAAATTAAAGATAAAGCAGCAAATACTACATAGACAATTATCAATTATGAATTACCCTTTTTCCCTCTATTGTTCCCTCTTTTGCAACACGATAAATGCTTAACATGCCATTTATCGTGTTGCAGTCACATTCTGGGCTATTCTGCTTTTCTGAACATAGAACAGAATTAATTAATTAGGTGTGTATATTAAACCAACATGCTTTCCTGTAGCTCAGTGGTTAATACATGCCATTAACAGTGCCAAGGTCGTGGGTTTGATCCCAGGGATTGCACATATACAGAAACAATGTAAATGCAATGTAGGTCGTTTTGGATAAAAGCGTCTGCCAAATGCCTAAATGTAAATGTGTTATGAATTAAAAGCCACAAAACGTTTTAGAACTAGTTTACCTGTAGTGTCAGGTAAGAGAAGTGAACTCCATGTCCTGCTCACAACGATGCCGCTGCACTGCCCTTTGAGCAGATGCATGCTGATGCCGTGGATGTGGAAGCGATGGAGTGCAGGTGCTTAGCAGATCTGGCAAGCTTAGCATAATGTCCACACTTTCACACCTGGACAAACTTGGATATGCTCCTAATAATAGCACACATTTATCTAGCGCAAGTGGCCAACATTAACCTACTAACGTTTGAAATAGGTGATGTTTGAGGTTGTAGTTTGACGTTTGAAGTTATAGGCAAATGTTTGCCTGCAGAATTTGCATGTCACCTTTTTGGGTCATCTATTATCTTCTGGAAATGATCACTTTGGATTTCCTGCCTGTCATAATTAGCCTACCACAAACATCTGTCCATTATAGACTTTGCAGCTTCTGCAGTTGCTTTCCTTCCTCTGCAGTTGGCTTGTCAATAGCGTTGTATTACAATATTGTGGTTATCACTACAGCTTTAATTATTCTAGGCATGAGATAAGTCTTCTGTGGTTAGCAGTGTCAGATGCACTAAAAGTCTAAAAGCAAAAGTATTTCAAAATCCACTAAATCCACAAACAATAAAATATCAGAAAGAAGAAGCGGCTACTATATGACATGTTCTTATATCACATTATATTGCTATATCAGTTATCGCCACCCGGTGCTTCTCAGAAAACAAGGCTGCAGATTACTACATGTAGATTAGAGTGATGTAGATCACTCAATGCATGCTGTAGATATTAGAGATTTTTCACCATTCCCATTTCATCATTTGATATTAAAAATCCCTTCGCAATTTTAAATCTTCAATGTTTTGGCATAATGCTCACCATGTTTGATGACAATCACATGAAATCCGTATGCGTTAATAAGTTAATGACATGGGCTTTTCAGGAAATGCAAAATAGCCGACTTCCAGTTGTGTGGAGCTAAAGGGTATCTGGGCAAAAGTTGTTCAGGTCGACAAGACCGATAGACGAGCCAAGTTTCGTACAGGTGCGTGCATGTATGTATGATACATGCACCGTCATTTTGTGCCCCATACCAGGGGGCGCTACCGAGTACCCATGTGCCAGCCTTTGCCTGGCCCTAATGGCCATTGACTTTGATGCGTTTGCCAAATTTCAGGAGTTTTTGAGCATGTTAAGGGGAACCAAAGTCCTTAAAAACATTATCTCCTTATTTTCTGACCAAGTAGGAAGCGACTTGGGTAAATTTAAATTAACGCAGTTTAAATGCAGTTTTAAGTGACACTTTCATCTGCCATGATTATGACTTGCAATAGCCACCTCTGTCATCAGCCCCCCAACATACAGCTCAAACATACAGCTCAAGTTTCAACAAAATCACTTAATGCAGACAAAAGATACAAGACACATCATGTTCCTATTTTTTGCCATGAATTTATTGCATCGCCATGGCAACACCATTTGGCATATCAAAAATCTCTTCACAATTTAGCATCTTTAATGTCTTGGCTTTTTTTCCCCAATGGTGGCAACCCCATAAATCCCCTAGGATGATAATTTAAAAATTCAGAGCCTGGAATTCACAGAAATTCCACATACAATCCAAAATGGCCAACTTCCTGTTGGGAGGAGCTAATTAATGCAATTTTGAAAGTTGTCCAGCTTGATGAGAACAATATATGTACCAAGTATGGTGACCATAGGCAAACCTAACCTCAATACTTTAGTTAAAAGGGGGCGCTACAGAGCTCCCAAACACGCCCATGTCTAAGCTTTTGCCCATGCCTAACAGCTGGCCACTATGATGTGTGTGCCAAATTTCATGCCATTTCAAGCACCTCAAATACACCTGAATGTGCTTTTAAAGTGACACATTGTCATGGCAACAATATTTAAGATATCAAAAATCCTTTTTATATCTGCCCTGTCTCTAAATTATTCTGACCAAGTCTTGGCTAAATGTAAGCTATTTTAAGGATTGTATGACATTACCTGTCGCCATTTTTGCCATAATTTGACCGAATGTCATGCCATTCACCAAGTTTGGTGACAATTACACAAAATACCTAGGAGTATTTAAAAGTTCATGGCATGCAATTTAAAAAAAATCCAAAATGGCCGACTTCCTGTTAGGCAGAGCTAAGGGGGTGTTGGTCCAAAAGTTCCTTAGGGTAGAATCCTAAGGAAAACAATACGGCCCTTTACACTTTCAGAACTCAGAAGTACATACTGTTTTAGTAGGCAGTCTGAATACATTACCCTCTCATAGACCACTGAGAGAGGTACAAGCCTTCACACGCAATGACAGCGATCAGGCATACGAGAAAGTGAGCAAAAAATTACTTAAATTAAATCTTGAATCTTGAATGAAGCCATGATGTCACAAAATTCAGCCCAATGTTGTCACATACCATGGTTATATGCAGGATACAACCAGCAGCAAATTCAAGACTTTTTTCCCAAGCTCCACATCAGAATTTCGTAGAGGCATAGGTTTATATCGCTCGGCTTTGCAAGCAGCAACAAATGGTAACATAACTTCACAGCCACACCCTAGCAGCTGGTTACAGTACCCTAGCAACCACTCCATTGACTTCTGCTGAAAAAGAGGAGAAGCTTTAGAACATCACAGAGACAAGTGGGTGGCCTCTTTGGACTCAGACTGGCAAGTAGACTCTAATTACTGCCATGGAAACTGTCCAGCCCTGCCTTAGCAACTATTTATAGTACCCTAGCAACCAACATGAATTAGCTATATCTCAGCACCAGAACATCATAGAAACATAGGAACTGGCTCTTGTGAATCAGACACATATCCGTCTATAAGTTTACCCTGTTAACTGTCTAGCTACACCTTAGCAACCATGTAATGAAATTAATAAGCCATATTTCAGCATTAGACCATTTTAAAGATATCTGGGTGGGCTTATTTGACTTCGCATCAGTGGGCTTTAGGCATTGCCCTGGCAACTTCCTAGCCACACCCTACCAACCATTTAGAGCACCCTAGCAACCTCAGCATTATGAATAAGCCATATTTTAGTATATTTATCACGTTAAATCATGCTAGTATCATGGTACATCATGCTAGCATCATGTTAGATCATGTTAACGCATGTTAACGCCAAATCTTGCTTGTGCGTAATATAGTTAGTTTTAATATATTTTATTAATATCTTAAATTAAATATATAATAAAAAAATATAAAAGTGTAAAATTAAAAGACCATGTATTCTGTTTTCCGTCATGTACATATTTGATAATTTTTCTGTTTTCTTATCAGTTTTATTTTACATTATATGTAAAGCTGCTTTAAACACTGTAAAAAGCGTTATATAAATACAAATGAACAATTGAATTATACCCTTTTTTGTTTTTCTGTTGTTTTGCTATGGTAAAAGTGGTAACTTATTTTTAAACTTCAAACATACACAGCTGAAGAAAAACTGCACACAACTTGCAATTTAGAGGGGCGAAAGTTATGGACTGCAGAGGAGTGTTCTTTTTAAAAACCTATATTAATATGAATTATTAAAAATAATAGTCCAGTCTAGCTAAATGTAGGCCATCAGTGACTTACATGTCTTTCTGGTTGAGGTATTTGAAGGCAAGTTTGATCCACAGCTGAACATCATTGGGACTTTCCAACACACTGGTCTCCAGGTTACTAATGTCATCAGTCTCACTGTCAAAGTATCTCTTATCGTCCTGAGTGACACAAACATCAGATGACCAGCGCTCCCGAACACCACCATCTGACAGAAAAGACGACACCTCAAATCAGCAACAAAACACAAACTGAAAACCCGCTCTGCTGAGCCATGGGTAGTGATGATCCTGACCGTGTTGGACTGGAAGAGTGACGACCATGTGATATTCATCTTCCTGACTGTCCGCTTTCAGTCTCTGGCCTTCAGGCCTCCATCTCCTCTGGGATTTATATGTTGTGAATGGAGGATCTAAAGAAACAGTCAATCCAAACCAATCAACTCCAGTCCAAAGTAAAGACCTCACAAAACAGATGCATCATCTTGGTGAGCACTTACTGTGTCTGAGACTCTCGTTGACCTTGCTCACGAGCAGAACAGCCTTCTGGTCAGTTCCCATTCGGTCCTTATTGGCCCCAAACAGTTTTTTGATGTATTTCTCTGTAGACATCAGTGTTGGTGTTCACAGATGATGTATCATAAGTCCCTTTCATGTATACTATGTATACTATGTCTTTACTAGTAAATTACCATCATGTGTGAAAATACCAGTAAATCTGTTCCAGAAATTTACCAGCAAGAAAAGTTGTAACATTTGATTTCCAGGGAACACATGTACTGACAAAATGTTTTGAATGTTTTTGAAACTTGAATGAGAACAGAATAGGATTACTGGTAAACACACAGAACACACCGATAAAAATCTTAACATTATCAGAACAATGACACAGATAAGGCATTCCATCTTTTCACTGAAGTTGTTCACAACACTTTCCTAAACATTTTCTCATGTATTTGCAGAATTTCCAGCATCCTTTGCACAGAGATCTGTATTGTAAATAAGATTACCTGTATTTTTGGTACTGATGTGTTAATGGTATCTTACCGGTAAACAGATGGGACACTGTTAAACATCTTTATAGGCCTGTTCATACCAAGAACAAAAACTATACTGTGTAAAATGGGCTTTTAACTGTTCACAGAATGTGATTTCACCTGTGGCGCTGCTAATGTCACTGGTGCTGGTGCTCTCTTCACAGCCAATCAGTGGCAGGCTGTAGGACAGGATATCCTGAAATAACTGGCTGTCTGTGAGGGTGCAGTTTCTCATGTGCTGCCTGAAAATACACAAATCACCTCAGCAACATAGCCCATTAGAAAGTACAGCTGCAAAAATTGGTGTGTGGAGATGCACCATGGGCAATCGTCATCATTACAAGTCCCAGTCAGATCAAAGCGGCAGAAACTCTTCTTCGGATGGATTATGTTACTGTATGTCACAGAACGCAGAGAGAGCTTCTCTTTGGTACGATAATATGGGCTGAACCTGAAGGTTTGGAAAACAATTTTACTGTGTGTGAATAAAAGTAACAAACTGATATAAATGTTGTTTCAGATCAACAAACCTGTATGACTTAAAAACTAGTAAAGGACTGTGATATGGTCCAAACGGTTCTGCTTTTGGTTCCACTCGGTTCTGATAAGCTGCCATTGGGTCAAAGTCCAGCTGTACAACCTGTAGACACGGATGTGAAATATGAGACATTTTTTATATGAAGCACGTCTGTACAAAAAAACAAGCTGCTGTCACTCACACGTTTCAAACATGTTAATTTTCAGTGCTCAGTCACTTTTCATGTGTTCTGACAAACTGTGTCATTAACTGCGTCTGCTCTGAACACTTCTGTTAAATATACACTAAAGTTCTGCACACAGCACATGGCCAATGTGTTTAGACAATGTGTCCAACATTTAGTATAAACACCTTGCTTGCTATAGTGATGAGGTTAGCATCAGCCTAATGCCAGAGACTGGACATTTGTGAACACAAGGAATGTTTCCGAGAAAAAGGTCATCCAAAAAAATGACAGTTCTGTCATCATTTCACTCCCTCATGCTGCTCCAACCGTTATGACTTTTCCCTGCACAACCTGAGAGATTATGTTTTGAAGAATATCTGCTCCCCATATTACTCTAGTGGTATATTCTGAGCTTTCTGAAGCAATACAATCACTTTGTATAATGAACAGACTAGGGCTGTCACAGTATTAGATTTTCACTACAAGGTCATCATGACAAAAGAATTCATGGTACTGGTATTATCATGGTATCTATTAAAATATATTACAAAATAAATGCTTTGTGTTTTCACTTTATTGACCAATGAACCAATGAATGTTCAAAATACAAGTGTATTCGGGGGATGTGAACATACCACTCCAGTCAAATGGATTAGTTTTATTCCTTCATATCCTTTTTGGAGATGGGATCCTATTCATCCCATTTCATTCCACTGTGCAAATCTGGTAGCACCAGGGTCAGGAAATAAACATTTACTTTTGAATGAACTGATCTGTTTTGATACAGACTGCGATTCAGAAACATGTATTGTGTCTGAACTGCTTGAAGGATATTCATCAAACTCTGCAATCTTATGTTCTTACATTGTCTGAAGATCTTCTAATAAGTCTACTCAGACCATTGCGTAATTAAGGTCCATTTTAAGTGGCACTTCCTGCTGCCAGTTCGTGGCGCTATAACTGTGCTTACTCGCAACAGGACATTATTGTGATCAGCCCACGGCAACCAAACATATCAAGCCTGATGTAAATCTGAAACACTTCCAATTTATTGCCATAAACTGAATTTCTTGCCATAGCAAAAGCATTCAACATATCAACAATCTGTTCACAATTAAGCGTCTTCAATGTCTCTCCTTTATTCTGACCAAGTTTAAAGTGACTTGGGTAAATATGACTTTTAAACAATGATGTACATGACATTTCCTTCTGCCAGTTGCCACTTCACACTATGACTGTGACTCACAATAGCCACCTCTGTCATCAGTCCCCAGGACCAAACATGCAGCTCTACAGAGCTCCCCCACCACCACCACCATCACACCACCCAGATATCACAAATCCTTTTTTAACTTTATATTAGCTGTCTTTACACTATACTGACCAAGTCTGAATTGACTTGGCTAAATGCATGTTGACTATTTAAAGTTTGTTTTGTGACACACTTCCTGTTGCCAGTTGGTGGCGCTATGACTGTGAAGCGCAATAGTTACACCAATATCATCAGCCCACCACAATAAACATATCTGCCTAGCCTGACATAAATTGAGTTGCTCTGGTCTACATGACCAATACTCATACTAAGATTTGTACAGGTGCATGCTTGTATGCATATGCACTTTGTTGCACATGTTTTCATGCCCCATACCAGGGAGTGCTACCAAGTCCCTCTGCCTGCCCATGTGCCAGCTTTTGCCTGGCCCCAATGGTCAATGATGTGTGTGTCAAATTTCAGGAGAATTTCGAGAATGTTAAGGGACCCAAAGTCCCCATAAACCTTAAGAAATCAATAGGGCCCTTCACACTTTCAGTGTGCCACCCTAATAATAATCCTAAAGAAAACAATAGAGACCATAGCATTTTCAGTGCTTGGCTCCTAATAATAATAATAATGATCCCAAAGAAATCAATAGGACCCTTCACACTTTTAGTGCTTGGGCCCTAACAAATATAGCTGGCCAGCCGCCCGGTACTTCTCAGAAAACAATGAAATGCAATGCAATTCTGAAAATAAATGGGGACTATTTTAAAGCCTTTTGTAAGTGACACACGTCCTGTTGCTAGACTCAAAATAGTCATATCAATGTCACAAGCCCACCAAAATAAACATATTGCCCAAGTTTGACAACAAAGAAAATGCTTAATGCACGCTGTAGATATTAAAGGCTTCCTGTTTCCTATTTTTTGCCCTAATTTTACCACCTTGTCATTGGGCTCCAAAAAAAAAAAAAGAAAGAAATAGGGCCTTTCGCATTTTCAGTGCTTGGGCCCTACCAATGTAATACCATCTATGCCACTGTTTTAATTAGGTTCTACCCACTACGGCAGAATAAAATACACAGTGTCCTGGACTTGATGCTGATTATAGTCAGAAATCTATCTTTGTGAGCTTTATGACTCTAACCTTTCCAGGAGTCCTAATGTTCTCAGTGCTGACCGAGCACATCTCTTCCTGCAGAATCTTGGAAAGTCCGGCACTCCGCTGGTACCGCTGTCGAAGGTCCTCCACGTTCAAGCCCAGCAGCAGCTCTGGGAGACCAGCTACGCTGCAGGATGAGGCTGTAGCTTGTTTGACAGGTGCGGGGGAAGCAGCAGGCGTTTCCAGATGGCACAGTTTGGGTTTGGTGAAGGAGCCAGACTCTCTGAAAGAACGTCGGCGGTTAACAGCCGTCACTGCCGCGGGAATCTGCTCTTCCTCCTCAGCCTCCGGGTCCTCACTGGACAGGATGAGCTTGTCCTGTGTCAGGTCATGAATAGAGGGCTGTGGTAAGGCGAACAGGGCACTAGGCGTCTGCTGAACGGAGGGGCGTTGCTCGGCTTGACGTAACGCCTGAGCCTCTTTCAGCTTCTCAATCTTGAGTGCATATTCAGACTCCAGCTGCTGTAGATGCTTCTTCTGTGCAATCAGTTTGGCATAATGTGTGTCTGAGTAATCAACACGTCGCACCTTCACAGGCTGCAATCAACAACATAACACAGTTACCAAACACCACAGAGTTATTCCCAATAACAGTGTGAACTCTGGCTCACCGAGTATAGGGCTGCAGGTCTGAAGCGTTTTAATGCAGAAGGAGTTGCAGCCGCCTGCGCTGCAGCCAGATCTCTCTCCAGTTTCACACACTGACTCTTCTTTATAGACACACGGTGCTGAACTCTGTGAACCTGCAAAGTAACATAACATCTTTAATTGTCCCGCTTTATTGTAAAAGACATTGTTTATCTCGCAAAGAGGCTGAATGCATGAAAACAGAATGCTTGGCATTACACATTTTTATTGTTCGTTATGTTTGATAATTTTTCTGTTTTGTTTTTCATTGTATGTAAAGCTGCTTTGAAGCAATGTAACACTGTAAAGAGCGGTAAATAAACAAAATTGAATTAAAAAGTAGGTACTGAACCACCTCAGTGTGAACCACCTTCACATATTGCTGTAGTGTTTAAATGCTGCTGTAATGCTCCAGTTTAGGTTCCTCCAATTCAATCTAAGCAATGTTTTATCATTAAGTGAGTCACATTAGTAACAGCACATTTCATTAACAGCACAGAACAGCATTTCTTCAACGAGCCAATCAATTCAAGTCCATGCACATTCTCTCACACACGCACTTTTTCTAATTTGTGCTCTAACACACACTCACCTGTTCCTGCAGTTTCTTGAGCAGGACTTTATTAGCACTGACAATCTTCTCTGATGCCAACAGCTGCTCCTTTAGGCGGATAACTTTGGCCTCGGCTGCTTTCAAAGACTCTCTCTTCTTCATTTCCTGCTGTAGAAGCTGCTTCAGTAGAGCCTCGTCTTTACTCAGCGCAACTCTGTGTACACACACACACACACAATAAACATTTACAGTCATGTGTTCACACACACACGTTTCTATGCCTTATGGGAACTTTTCATAGATATAATGACTTTTATACTGTACAAACTGTATATTCTATCCCCTAACCCTACCCCTAAACCTAACCCTCCACAGTGGTAGAAAAACATGTTCACTAAACATTTACAGTCACGTTCACACACACACACTAAACATTTACGGTAGTAATATATTACCATATATTTATACTGTGCACACACCCCAAATATTTAGTCATCTGTTCACACACCAAACATTCACAGTCTTCTGTTCTCACTTGTGTACTCACGTCTGTTGATTGAACTTCTCCTGGAGTTCTGTTGCTCTGCTCATGATGTCCAGGTCGGAGTCCGAGCCCACAGGTGACGAAATACCCACCATCAGCTCCAGTCTGCTGGACCTCTGCTTCTCCACACTGCAGCACATAAACAGTTACTGCACTACATCACTCTTTATATCTCTCTACCAAGAGCATTTAAAGGGGAGCCATTTTACAAGGTTCATCAAAATCGTTCTCTGCTCCATTACTGTCCGGCTCTGGTTTAAACATAGGGCTGAACGTCAGTATTTACAATTGTTGCTTTTCCACCGCCAGGCTGAAAGGTTTTAAAAACAGTAGGAACAGTTATGGTAGTTTTTCCACTTGGGCTCGGTTCGGTATGGCATGGCACGATTACAAACCATTGTCGGCCCAGACCTTGCTGAATGGTGCTAGTAGAAGGTGTGTGGTGATGTCGCCACTCAGGACTGGTCACTTGTCTGTTACCTGAATACTAGTTTCTCTCATAGTTGGCCAAGCTTGCTAGGGGAGCGAAGTTGTGCCATTTCTGTTATTTAGCTAGGTAATAAGTAGTCAAAAACCTCTAAAATATCTGACCATCTTCTATAACGCAGTTATTTACAATTCATACAACTGTTAACGCTTGCATTACAGAGGCAATGACAGACTTATTACAAAGAGGGGTTCCATCATCAGCCATCGGCACAGAATGGAATGGTTAAGCAGCAAGAACAATTAAACCCAGCTGTGGAAAAGTGGCTAATGTCAGACATTGAATTTCAGCAGCCGTTAGATTAATTTCAAAGAAAGAAATTACAGTTATTACACCTCAACATAATGTTGAATGTTAAAAAAATTTTTAACATCAGTTTTGATTTCAATGGTTCTGTTGTTGCCAGTGTATCTAAAGAACAAGCTTTAAAGTCACAACCTTTTTCTGCGAAGGTACACAGACGGAAAGGCACCTTATAAAACGGCATCTTATAAAAATATAAGAAACATAACAAATGTTAGGGCTAGGTTTATAGCATTTATAACAGAAATTCAGTAATTTAGCTTGATAGAGGAGTAGTAACATTTGCCACTCGTGTGTGTTTGTACAGGTACATCAAAAAAAAAATTAATATGAAAAAGGTCAATATTTTTTTGTCACTAAGTTCAGAAAGTGAAACCCATATATTATATAGATTCATTACACAGAGTGAAATATTTCAAGCCTTTATTTCTTGAAATTGTGATTATGGCTTACAGATAAGGAAATCCCAAAATTCTTTGTCTCAGAAAATTAGAATAGAAAATTAGAATTACATAAGATCAATAAAACAAAGAATATTTTAAACAGAAATGTCAGGCTTCTGAAAAGTATGTTCATTTTTATGCACTTAATACTTGGTTGGGCCTCCGTTTGCATGAATTACTGCATCAATGTGGCGTGGTATGGAGGCAATCAGCCTGTGGCACTGCTCAGGTGTAATGGAAGCCCAGGTTGCTTTGATAGCGGCCTTCAGGTCATCTGTATTGTAGGTCAGGTCATCTGCACCGTAACACCATGGTCATTGAACCAGCTTTTGGTACCTTTGGCAATGTGGGCAGGTGCCAAGTCCTGCTGGAAAATGAAATCAGCATCTTTATTATGCTTGTCAGCATAAGAAAGCATGAAGTGCTCTATTATTTCCTGGTAGATGGCTGCGTTGACTGTGGACTTCAGAAAACACAGAGGACCCAACACCAGCAGATGACATGGCAGCCCAAATCATCACTGACTGTGGAATCTTCACACTGGACTTCAAGCAACATGAATTCTGTGCCTCTCCACTCTTCCTCCAGACTCTGGGACCTTGATTTCCAAATTAAATGCAAAACTTTCATCTGAAAAGAGGACTTTGTACCACTGAGCAGTCCAATTCTTTTTCTCCACAGCCCAGGTAAGACACTTCTGATGTGGTCTCTGGTTCAGGAGTGGCTTGACACAAGGAATGCGACATTTGTAGGCCATGTCTAGGATTCGTCTCTGCGTAGTGGCTCTTGATGCATTGACTCCAGCCTCAGGCCACTTCTTGTGAAGCTCCCCCAAATTCTTGAATGGATTTTGCCTGACCATCCTCTCAAGCCTGCAGTAATCCCTTTTGCTGATGCACCTTTTCCTACCACACTTTTTCCTTTCACTCAACTTTCTATAAATATGCTTGGATACAGCACTTGGAACCAGCTTCTTTAGCTATGATTTTTTTGTGGCTTACCCTCCTTGAGAGACCATTTAAAAGCTCAGGAAACCTTCGCAGGTGTTTTAAGGTAATTAGCTGATAAGGGTGTGACACCATGATTTCCCAATATTAAACTTTTACAATATTCCAATATCCTGAGACACAGAATTTTGGGTTTTCCTTTTTTGTAAGCCATAGTCATTACAATTTCAAGAAATTAGGGCTTGAAATATTTCACTGAATGAATCTATAACGGATCTATATAATATATAGGTTTAACTTTCTTAACTGAGTTCTGAAAAAATATTGACCTTTTTCATAATGTTCTAATTTTTTGAGATGCACCTATATCTATACACCTATAACTATACCCATAACTTATACACCTCATGTGTATGTGTGTATATTTATATAATATATATATATATATATTGTGACGAGGCGCACCGGGGCAGTCAGCGTCGCTCTGGCAACGGACGCGCCGCACCTGCCCGAGCTCATCACGGGCAGACCGGGCACAGCTGCGACGGTCACCCCGCGGCGTTAAGACGCCGCCGCCTTCCGCCCAGAGGGGAGGTGAGTTAGAGAGTCGTATGGAGAGGAGGAAGACAAAGCCTGGACTGAGAACGCAGCCTAAAAGTGCCGCCAGCCGGAGTATTGTTGCTTGTCCCCCGCGCACCCAGAGAAGAGCGAGTGGCCGAAAGCCCTCGAAAGGAGCCCGCGTCACCGCTCACTCCCGCCGCCAGGAGGGACGCAACCCCGAGCACGAGCCACACCAGCACCAGCACCTGCACCAGCAGCCAGCCCGGCTGCTTCCCCCACGCACTACACACACCTATTCCCTCAATAAATCCACCCTCCGGGGTATTTTTGAACCGCCTACCTTGTCGTGTGATTCCTCACCCGTGACAACTGGTGGAGAATGCGGGCAGAGTGAGGAATCACCGACAACGGTAGGTGGCACCCCTCTAAACGTTTTTTTTTTGTTTGTTTCACAGAGGAGAACGGCGTGCCTTTTCCCCCCCCGGAAGCATGGAGGAGATTCTCCGACGCCTGACGGAGGTAAGCGTCCACCAGCAGAGACTGGTTGCGCACCTGACCACCCGTCAGGGCCGGGCGGACAAAGAACTCGCGGCCATGCGCTGGCCATGCGCTGGCCATGCGCGGCCACGTGGACCTCGGCGCGCCGCTACCAGACCATTGCCTAGGCCCAATACTTGTGCTAGATGGGCACGTCCCTGCCAAGGATTACCGAACCATTCTGGAGGACCATGTGCACCCAATGGTTAAAACATTGTATCCTGAAGGCGGTGCAGTGTATCAGGATGATAATGCACCAATACACACAGCAAGACTGGTGACAGAGTGGTTTGATGAACATGAAAGTGAAGTTGACCATCTCCCATGGCCTGCACAGTCACCAGATCAAAATATTATTGAGCCACTTTGGGGTGTTTTGGAGGAGCGAGTCAGGAAAAGTTTTCCTCCACCAGCATCACCTCCACCTGGCCACTATTCTGCAAGAAGAATGGCTCAAACTCCCTCTGGCCACGCACTTCCGGTTTAGCGTCTGCCATGTGAGGTTGAGTAAGTCGGGAGCTCCGCAAACCTGCCTTTAAAATTCTATTTAAGACTTTATACAGCGTTATTTTTGCGTCATCTTTATTTGTAAGTGACTTCTGACAATTATTGCAATCTTATTTGAGTTCCAACGATGACTACAAAAGCGCAATGTCAAAAGAAGACCGATTCAGCTGTTCAGCTGTTAAGTGTGATGAACTGTCCACGTCTGAGGCAATTATGGCTGCTTTTAGTAGACTTGAAAGTGGAATTCATGCAAAATTTGATGCTCACGTCGCTGAAATTTTTCGTCTTTGAAAGAAGACCTCAAATCCCACAGTGAGCGCTTAACAAGTCTAGAAACCGCTACCTCAGAATGGACGACCAGTCTTCACTCGCTCGAGCCTACGGTTGTCTCTCTTCAAAAAGAGATCACTTCACTGCAAGCCAAATGCCTCGACTTTGAGTGTCGCTCCTGCAGATCCAATCTTTGCCTAGTGGGAATTCCGGAAGGTCTGGAAGGCCCATAACCAACGAAGTTTATAGCAGATGCTCTGGTGGAAATATTTGATTTACCTCGCACACTTGTGCCGAAACCTGCAGAAGGTAGCCGTCCGCGAGCCTTTGTTATCTGTTTCCATCGCTACGATGTTAAGGAGGATATTTGGCGGAAAGCGAGCCGAGGTGGGCAGCTAAAGTTCAGAGACAAAACTGTTTTCGTTTTCCCGGACTTCCCCCCCGAGATTGCCAAGAAGCGGGCCACTTACTATGATGCGAAACGTCTTCTGAGGTCCATGCCAGATGTTAAGTACGGTCTAAAAGGTCTCACTGGCTTCAGAATCACACAGAACGGTGCTGAACATGCGTTTGATACTCCAACCGCGGCAATGGCTTTTGTGAGACAACACCCATTACCTGTTTAAATAGGTACAAAGTACTGGAACCGAATGTCTCATTTTCTCTGGTTAGACTACTAACAGTACTTTATTCAGTGGTCTTATATGTGAGGATTTATTTTCCTAAGGATGGTTATTTGTATAAAGTTGTATTTGCTGTGTTTTGTACTTGTTTGCGGAGATGCGTCCGAGGTAAGAACCACAATATCTCGCACGCATATTGGAATGCTTCCTAAGGGTAGCGTACACTCTAGTTGGAAGAGTGTTAGCTTAGTTCAAGAGCGCGGTGTGGGGGTGACAGTGAGGGTGAGTCACCGCACTAGGGTTCTTGAAGTTTAACATGTTCTTATATCTTTGTTCATCTCAAAAGCACAAGATTGGGTCATTGATCTCTGTTATTTTTCACATGATTTTCTATATTTACTGTTTTTTGTATAGCTGTTTGGGTTTCACAAGTACTTTTATCTCGTTATTATTTTTTTTCTCCTATTTGTTAAATGATGGGTAGTAGAGCTAATAAAGATGGGATGGTGAGATGGGTTAGCTGGAATTGCAAAGGTTTGAATAATCCAGTTAAACGTAATAAGGTCCTGATTCATCTTAGAAAGCTGAAAGCCAATTTGTGTTTCTTCAAGAAACGCATCTCTGTTCATTTGATCATTTTAGATTAAAAAAAGATTGGGTGGGACAAGTTTATCACTCACATTTTCAGTTCAAGTCTAGGGGTTGCGGTATTTTGATACATAAACTCTTTTGTTGTAACAAAAGTTATTGCAGATTATAAGGGCAGATATGTAATTGTAATAGGAACTTTGTTCTCTATCCCCTTAATTCTTGCTAATGTATATGCCCCTAACTATGATGATGCTACCTTTATCACCTCTTTTCTGTCATGTATACCTAACCTTCACTCTCATTCATTAATCCTCGGTGGAGATTTCAACTGTGTAATGTGCCCACGACTTGATAGGTCCACAAAAAAAGTTGTATCTCTTTCAAAATGTGCAAAGATTATTCAGTCGTTCCTACAAAATTATGGTATTAGTGATGCGTTTCGCTTTTTAAATCCTTTGACAAAGAAATTTTCTTTTTTTTCTCAAGTACATCAGTCCTACTCGCGAATAGATTATATTTTTCTAGATAAACTTCTTCCTTATCTTCAGGATTGTTCATATGAAAGCATAGTAATATCTGATCATGCACCAGTTGTTTTGGGACTTAACTTTCCAAAAGCACCTCCAAAGAATCTATTAAAGGAAAAATAATTTGTTAAATTTATCTCCTTAAATATATCTTCTTTTCTTGAAATTAATAGCACTCAGGGTATGGCCTATTCCTCCATCTGGGAGACTTTAAAATGTTATCTGCGTGGTCTAATAATTTCATACTCCTCTTATAAAAATAAAGAGCGAAAGCAGCAGCTAGAAGAATTATCTAGTTCTATAGTAGCAACTGATACCGAGTACTCATTGACTCCCTCTCCCAATCTTTATAGAAAATGGCAGATTTTGCAGACAAAATATGATCTGCTATCCACTGAAGAGGCTGAGAACTTGTTCCTACGTGCTCAACATAGAATTTATGAATTTGGTGATAAAACTGGTAAATTGTTATCTCATCATATACGTAAAATATTCGACTTCACACTTGATACCCCAACTTAGTTTACCTTCAGGAATTACTACTGCTGATTATAAAGAAATAAACTCCCAGTTTAAACAATATTATGTAAATTTGTACACCTCTGAATCTCCTCAAGATACATCATTAATGAATATTTTTTTAGATAAATTGGATTTTCCCACTATAGAGAAGGCTCTGTGTGATTTTTTGAATGAGGATATTAAAATCGACGAAATAGCTGATGCAATTGGTTCCTTAAAAACAGGCAAGGCCCCTGGCCTCTGGAGTCTTCAAAATTCAGAGTTACCCCCAACCATTTATCAAGCTATTATCTCACTAATTCTTAAGAAAGATAACCCCCCCCCCTTGATTGTAGTTCTTATCAACCCATTTTGCTTTTAAATTGTGACTACAAGCTACTGGCTAAAATACTATCTGTTCGGCTTGAAAAAACATTGCACAGAGTAATCTCTCCTGATCAAACTGGTTTTGTTCAGGACAGGCATTCTCTCTTTAATATTAGGCGTCTTTTTAATGTTATATATTCAACTCACTCCAACAATCCCGAAGTTGTGGTCTCTCTAGATGCAGAAAAAGCATTTGACCGCACTGAGTGGGACTATCTCATAAAGGTCTTGGAGAGGTTTGGATTTGGTTTAAAATTTATCTCTTGGAAAAAGCTCCTTTATGCCACTCCCAAAGCATCTGTACGCTCAAATAATATTATTTCAGATCCTTTTTTACTGTGTCGGGGCACAAGGCAGGGGTGTCCCCTTTCCCCGCTCTTATTTGCTATTGCACCCCTGGCAATTGCACTACGTACTGATCCAGAGGTGCAGGGAATTTTTCGAGATGGTCTGGAACAGGTTTCATTATATGCTGACGATCTTATTTTATTTATATCCAACCCCGTAGTCTCAATTCCTCGAGCACTTCTAATACTGGACTCATTTTGTATTTTTTCAGGTTATAAATTAAATTTTTCTAAAAGTGAACTATTTCCGGTGAATTCAGCTGCGACAAGTATCTCATATTCAAATTTCCAGTTTAGAGTTGTTAAGAACCAACGGTATTTGGGTGTCCAAGTAACACGTAGACATGCTGAATTATTTAAAGCCAATCTCAGCCCTTTATTAGGAGTTACAAAATCTCAGTTTTTGTCATGGAAACCTCATCCTCTCTCACCAAAAGGAAGGATAAATGCAGTTAAAATGAACATTCTTCCCAAATTTTTATACTTATTTTAATGCTTGCTGTCTTAAAAAGGATACATTCTTCTTCAGTTAGCTCTAGACATAGGCTTATTCAATTTAAGGTGGTGCATCGTATTCACTGGTCTAGGGTACAACTTAACAGGATATTTCCTGATCTAGACCCCACTTGTCCACGTTGTGTAGCCAGCCTCTCTGTTTCATTCTTTTTGGGCTTGCTCTAAGTTATTGAGGTTTTTGGGGAGAATTTTCAAGTGTTTTTCTGAAATTTTTAATACAGCAATAGATCCCAACCCTTTGACTGCTCTATTTGGGGTTCTTCCGGAAAATGTGAAACTGACAGCTTTAGAAATGGATAATATTGCATTTTGCACACTGTTGGCTAGGCGGCTTATACTAATTAATTGGAAGCAACCATCTCCTCCAACTTATCATCAATGGGTCTTTGACCTACTTTTTGCCCTTAAACTTGAAAAAATTTAATTTGGAGTTCGAATGAAACCAGATCTTTTTATAAAATCTTGGAGCCCAATTTCTGGAATACTTTAAGGATGCAGGTCTTGGATAAAATGTGTTTTTTTTTTCTCTTTTCTTTTTTTTGTCTGTTGTTCCTTTTTTCCTGCTTGTTTAGATGATTATTTGTATGTTTATATTATTGCGATTATATGTTCATAGGAACATAGGCATTTAATATACCCACTTATATTTGTGTATGTTTTATTTATTTATTTCCCCCATTTTCTTTGCTCTGTAATAATCTGATTGACAATTGTGCCTTGAGATGCTTGTGTATTATCTTGAATAAAATAAAAAAAATCCCTCTGGCCACTGTGCAGGACTTGTATCTGTCATTCCCAAGACGAACTGATGCTGTATCGGCCGCAAAAGGAGGCCCTACACCATACTAATGAATTATTGTGGTCTAAAACCAGGCATTTCAGTTTCATTGTCCAACCCCTGTGTATATAAATATATATATATATATATATATATATATATATATATATATGACAAAATTACTGTAGTTGGACTGTTATATTAGTAAAGTATAAAGTCCTAAACCTAATGTCTCCCAGTGAGCAAGGAACCAAAATTCCAATGATGTTATTAAATATTCTACCTAATTTTACTTATTCTACTTTTCCTTTTTCGGACAAAGCCTGTATGTATAGTAAAAAGTACAACATAAAAACGTGACTTTACATTAAACACCCATGACTGTACCTGACCACCTCGTCTCTGAGCAGGCAAAACTCAATCTTCTTGCCATCAGGCAGCGTCTCTACAGTCTTCACTGGGTTGTTCTCCTTTTCTGAAACGGAATGTTTTGGTTTGGCTGCCTGAAAAATATATATCAAACAAGATTTGCTTCATATTTAAATACCCTGGTAAGTACTTACTAAATAACACTAAAATACTAAATAACACTGTGTTGTTGCTGCACCGTTTGCAATGTCTTGACATGAGCACATTACGCATTAATGTAAATTGGATTTATTTGAACCAAGTTTACACACACACACCTCTACAGTCCTGCGAGCTTCTTTAATCATAGACTCCAGTCCTCCAAACATATTTTGTGTGGAACAGCAGCTCTCTCCATCTGAATCGCTGTCATCAGATGCATTTAGTCGCACCACAACTGTCTTGTGCCGAGGCAACTTCATGAACAAAAAGTCACACAAAGAGATGCTTTTAATGAGATGCTACTATTTAGTAGCATTATTAACTTGAGATAACTACGGAGTCACCCACAACAAACTGGGCTTTTGGGACAGGATGACCCCGTACAAACTTGAGTGCACGAGTGTGGGAAGCGACCGTGTTGAGGTTGACAGTCGTGAGATTGTTCCTGGTGTTGGGCCGAACCACTGATCTTAGAGCAGGAGATGGCGGTCTGCTGCTACTGGACACATCCTACACAAAGAAATACTTTGTCATTAGATTATCAGATGTTATGTGGTGCTACATCACAAACACATTATTAGGTTATCATTACTTCATACTTGCTTTACATCGGAAACGTTGCTGGGTTATTATTAAACAGTATTAATTTAATTATTGTCACAATCATGTTGCATCAAAAGAATGTCATTAGGTTACATTACCATCACATTTGCATCACATCAGAAACAAGTCATTAGGTTATCATTATGTCACACTCCTGTTACATCAGAAACACTTCACACTTGCGTTTCACAAGAAATACGCAATTAGGATATCAATATTCGGTTCTCTCATGGTTTGCAGAATGCAAAATATTTTCTAAATATTATACACCATGGCCTGAAGTTCTGCGTTAAAAATAATCCAAGAAATTCCCGCAAACGTTTATGATCTTGTGAATTTAATCACAAAGATCAACAAATCAAATAAATACTTTCACAGTCTGTAATTTTATAATCAGCATGAGTGAATCAGGCTTTTTTCACCTTTTTTATGTCTTTTGATTTCATAATTACCACATACGTCCATATTACCACGCATATCCAATTACCACGCATATCTAATTACCACGCATATCTAATTACCACACATATCTAATTACCACGCATATCTAATTACCACGCATATCTGACTGCGTGACTTTGCAGTCTTATTTTTTCTGTGACTAATAGACTACTTAATATTTGTTCAACTAAGCCTTTTCTCATTGACTAATAATTATTCGACTGTTGGGGGAAACCCTATTTATCATCAGTTCAGTCAACTTAATATTCATAAACCAACTACAATCTTAGTATCACCAATTAGTTTAACCAATAGACATAAGGAATAATAAAATTTCCTATAGTACCATGCATTTTGTATTCTATGAGTTCTATTTATTCTATAAATAAATTTTAAATTGAGTTAATACCCTTACATTATTGAAGACATCATAAACATGTCTTTAGGTTATCATTACGCCACAATCAGATTTCATTGGAAACACGTCATTAGGTTATTACATCACACTCACGTTACATCGAAAACACGTCATTAGTATATCATTACCATGACATTTACATTTGAAACCTGTTATCAGGTTATTAATACCTCTGCTTTAACTGCTCGTTTGGTGGCCAGAGATTTGAGCAACTCTTCTCTCAACAGCATCTCCTCTTCCTCTTCCTCATCAGCAAAAGGAGGTTTGGGCGGCTGTTCCACCTCATCTGGAGGGGGCAGTGGAGGCAAAGGAGGTGGAGGAGCAAAGCGTAAAAACTCTCTCTGCTGTGAAAAGTGCTGGCCCAGACCCTGACACATAAGAAATTACCTTGAAGTCCGGTACACTACAGGAATACAGTATAACACTGATGCTGAAAAGGATGTAGTTAATGTACCTGTTTATGAGGTGTGGACTCCACAGGAAACACCTGTAATGCATCATGTGTCGGTGACGTGGCTGCAAATAATCATAAACATTCATGTTTATAGCCTGAAAGATGCTAATTAATGCAACAAATCCAAGCATACTGCAATAAATGCACTGCACGACAACGCACACTCCATTTGGTTGCGTGTTAAGTAATCAGTAATTTTGTTTTTGGTTAGAGGTCTACTGTACCTGGTGAGTTAGTTTCACTGTCCGTATCCATGGCGACCTCATCATAGTTATCATACTGGTAGAGATTTCCTGATGTGTCTACAGACTGCTTAACCAGTTTCCTTGGATCACTGCCTGAGGACTGCAAACACTGCAGGTTATTTAGAAATAGTTTACACAATTTTGCCTCATACTCAGCACCACATTTATCAAACTTAAATACTGTTTTTTCTCCATGGAGCTCCATCTTAACACAGCCTTTTTATTTTGACAGCCTGTAGTGAACAAAGCTCAAAAAGGAAAACATCATCATAAAGCAGTCATTAAATTTGAATTTGTTTCTAACAGGAAAACAGTTAACAATTTAGTTTAGTAATAATCTTCACTTTTACTACAAATATGATACAGATGGTGCAGGTTCAACTTTAATAACTTCAAATATAATTCCCACGTGTTTTGAAATTAAATAAGGCTATGCGATATGGACAAAGATACTTTATCAATTTAGCAATTTCCACTTATCACAACATTGCGTTCATATTTACTTAGTGTGAATTCCGTGTTTTCCACAGGATTTGGTGCTGGATGACACTCATGATTAGCATATTCATGACATCATGTAATTTGCGTTCCGAGTACAGTTTCGCTTCTACTGTCGAAACAGTCACGTACAGACTTTGAGTACACAACTAGTTTACAACTTTTTCTTATAAGTACACAAAATGATATTATTTTAAGTACATAAATTACATTACTGAATTATATTTTCATATTTATTGTTTAAACAAGTTTTAATAAACTTCTGCAAAACGTCTTTTTTTGTAAGGGTTCCCAGACTGGGGTTCGCAAGTTCATGAAAAGCTAATAATAGAATGGAATAATAGAATGTAAAATTAAAATCATTAAAATAATTTCAAAACGAAACAAATCAAATAAAGTTGCATTAAAGTTGCGCTTGTTTTTCTGAATATCATTTGATCATTTAATGACAGAGAACTGTGAACATGAGTTGTTGTTAAATACTGAAATTTTTATATAAATATTTCTGGTCAAAGTTAAAAAAGTTTAGGTAACAACCCAGGCTTTCTCATGAGTAATAATAATAAGTAAAAAGAAAGTCATCTAAATGTAATCAAAAAGTAGTCAAATTACATTACTAAAAAATTCTAATGAATTCTAAGGGATTATTTTACTGACTACAAATTGTTATGTAGTTTATAATCACTAACTGATTACAATCCCCAAGTAATCTACCCAGCAGGGACCGCAACATTAAGAAAATCACCAAAACATACAGCAGCTATATATAGCCTCTATCTGGATAAACATATTTGTGCATATTTGCAGACAAACTAATGTGTTCATGTTCATCTGTCCAAACATTCAGTAACAGTGACAGGTGCTTAGAAATGCTGGTTTGTACTTCTCTCTGACTCACTTATTCACAAGTCATATGCCATATGGTTAATTGAATGTGCTGCTTCCACCTGCAGCTCATTGCACACAGTAGACACAGAACGGGTGATCCTGTGCCGAGAGAGCAAGACCTCACTCTGGCAGGGCAGTACTAGCAACATTTTTCTATGAAAGCTGAGGTTAATCTATAGTGTCACTAGATTTTATGCCATGTACTTTTTGCAGGCCCATGCCTGTGGAAGCCAAATAGAGGGTGGTAATCAAAGTATCAAAACAAAAAGTAATGCACAGTAAAAGTCTCAAATAACAAATTGTCTATTTAAGTGCTCTGCGTAGGCGAGCTTCATTCTCACTGGTTTGAATAGCATACTGCGAGGTTCAGGGGTGGGTAAACAATCATGCTCTCTGCAGTTTAGAAATCATGTATGCTTAAATCATGATTTTATTACGACTTACTAATTGCACAGCCCTACATTAAACCTGTACCAAAGGATCAACAGCTGCATTTCCTGAGAATCAAACCCATGACCTTGGCATTTATAGCACAATGCTCCACCAGTTACCAGAGCTACAAGAAAGCATGTAAATGTTCCTGTCTAGCTGTCAACCGTTATATCAATTTGGGGCCAATCAATTTTCTGGACCAGACTTCTGACTTTGCATTATTTTTGTTGTCATTATTATTAGTAACTCTGACAGACAGAGATGTCTCTACTCACCTGACTTAGCGAGCGATGTTTGGAGCCCACCAACTTCATGAAGCGGTTGTACTGCTCGTCCTGATTGGACAGATCTCTGATTTTACGGATCTCATCTTCTCTTCTCCTCCTCCTCTCCTCCTCCTCCTCCTCCTCCTCTTCCTCCTTTTGTTTATGTCTCTGCTTCACCTCCTCCTGTTGCAGCAGTTTCCACGTACGCAGCTGCTGCTTTCTCAATGCCTGCTTGGCTGCAAATAACAGTTGTGAAAACTACTATCAATCTGCCCTTTTCAACAGCACTGCATGTGTTTTTTCAGCTCAACTCTGAGATCAGTGTCTCATGCAAACGTCTTACTCAGGTGAGCAGGTTTCTTGGCTCTGATCACTGGTTTGGCAGGTCTTGGTCTCTCTTGTGATCTACTGGTCAACTTGTTTCTTTCACATGGAGAGACGCTTTTGTCCTGAGACATTTTGACAGCTTTAGTGATCTTCTCCCGACTCTCCTTCATCACCTGCTGCTCCTTCTGCTGCCACTTCCTGCTCGCTGACTGCAAAGCCAAGAGACGGAGCTGCAACTCTGACAGGTCATCCTCTTCTTCCTTAACCTGAGACAGCACATCAAAACTCAAGAGATGATTCTGTATCTCCATCACATTCTCTTCCTTTTTCACTGGACAAAGCTAGGGACACTCCGATACTCTCTTTTCCCCTCTTTTAAACATCTAAGCTGTTAATAATACATTTGTCTGCATGCCCTTTGTTTAACCTAGATATCTAAACACAATGCAATTCTGTTTTGAATAACTTACACAGTTACCATATGACTTAGCAAAAACGTGTTGAAATCATGTATTACAAGTCTAGCTGTTAAAGATCCTAGACTTCATCATAAGAACTATATTCTCTCCTGAATCAAGTGACTGAGTGAGGCTAAAGTCTGTCTCATTCTTCATAACAGATAAAGCTGAGGATCTTCTGTCTATTATTTAAACTACACGAACAACAAAGAGAATCAAGACGATGTGGATTAAACTCAGTAGTAAAATATTCTTAAAGAGGTTTTGCCCATAAATTACTTGATTGTGTTATTTGTTGTACAGAAGTTGTTGCATGCTGCACTGCATCCAGTGGGAGATGGAGCAACGTCTATGTCTCTCAAGAACACACAAACACACACACACATGTAATACTGTAACAATTGTACTCAGGCAGTGCAAGTACACCCTTAAACTACTAGCTGAGCTCAGAGAAAAGTCCCCTCAGCCAGCTGGTCTCAGAACTGATTTTACAATCCAAAACCCCAGCTAAACTAAATCAAATTCTTAAAACACAAAAAGACATCTAAAACACTGCACCAAAGCAACAGCTCAACATACAGTAAATTAGAATGCCATCTGTCTCTAGACAGAGAATATAAATTGACAGAATACCCGAATACAGTGTCAGACCCCAAACTTTAAAAAAAAGTCCTGACCATGTACAGACTCACAGTAATCATAGGTTAGACACAGACCTAGCTACTAAAAGACAGACAGACTGTGTCCACTGCACACAACATGTAGTGGAAACGGAGTTGCACTTTTTAACAGTATGCCCTAATTATACACAAATTAGGGAAACATTTTCCCCCAATTCACAAACCACCACAAAAGCACAAAATGCCATACAGAAAGAAACCTGAACCAGCTGAAACCTGGCTGTGAGATATGTCAAATACTGCCATGACAAAAGGACAAGCAGTAAAACAGAACCACAAATGGAAGCTGCACAACACTGCACAATCAACATAAATAAATAACATGATCTTGTCTCTCTCCTGTCATTTTATTTGTTTTTCATTGGTACTTTTATTTTACTGTTCAAACGGATATATAGTCTATGCACTGTATACTTTTTCTGTGTGCATTTGTGTGTAAAATTTGTATTTAAAGTTTCTATGCTTTGGCAATGTAGAGGACACATTTTACCATGCTGATAAAGCTACTTAAATCTTTGAATCTTGAGACAGAGAGAGAGAGAGAGAGAGAGAGAGAGAGAGAGAGAGACATAGAAAGACCAAGAGAAAAATATTCACATCCACTTCATCTTTCTAAAGAAATTCATTTGATGGCTTTAAGCCAGAGCTACCACATATTGTTCATGTTTTCACTGAAAGCCTTAAGTTTGTTTTTTAACATAATTTTTAAAAGAAAATCATGTTTCACTTAAAGACGTTAGCTAATTCTTTGACAAACCATTGAGAGCAAGCGGAATTCTGAACATTTCGATTGTGTTGTGACTACTGCCCTGTGAAGAAAACCAGGATATTTGAATAGACCCACTGCAGTCCACTCATCCCTGCTGTAAAACCTAAACAAGTTAAACAAGTAATGGAAGTGTTTCTCAAACATCTCATTAAAAAACTCCCTATTTTAAAGCTTTTGATTCTGGCTTTGAATTGTGAGAGTACGGAATCATGAATTCATCATGCATCAGACCACACTCTCACAGCACTAAATGATGAATGAATTAAGGTTTCTGGGTTAAGTTGTTAAGCCTCATTTTGTGCCTAAAGAGTGAAGGTGAGGTCTTTACCTTGCCTATGGCAGCCGTGGACTCTTCACCCATGGTAGAGATGTTCAGGTCTGACTCAGAGTCCTCATTCTTCACACCTGAGAAACAAACACATCTGCTCAGCTTACATAAGTCACTAGGGACTCTAACCTGCTGAGGGTCTCAATCATACCATCATCTTGACTGGTATCTTTTTGCATCTCATCATGTTTCTGTATGTCCTGTGTGGTAAGGGTGTTCAGAGCATCTCTCTCAGCAGGGGTCAGAAGCTTCTGTCTGAGGGGTCTGATGTTGAACGCCTGAAACATCATCTTCTCCGGGACAGAAGTGGGCTGCTGTAGCATCAGGTCTGGTGGGCTGCTCTCAGCACCGGCTGAGCGCTGGTCAAGGACGTCTTGATCTTCCTTCAGAGCCATCCTTTCCTCTTTCCTGATGCACTCCAGTTCCAGCTGGATCTGCTTGTACTTCATGAGCAGGTCCTCAAAGCTCTCATCCAGCGTCTCTGCTTTAGAAACGCTGCTGGCCACCCGCCTCACCTGACACCTGCTGCCTATTTTCTCTGAGAACAGCAGTTAAGAACTACAGAACTCTGTAGCATATAATGAAATCTGTTAAAACTAAACCAGTTTGATATATACAGCTCTGGCAAAATGAAAAGACCACTGCAAAATTATCAGTTTCTCTGGTTTTACTCTTTATAGGTAGATGTTTAAATAAAATGTTTTATTTTATAAACCACTGACAACATTTCTCCCAAATAAATATATTGTCATTTAGAGCATTTATTTGCAGAAAATAAACTGTAGTCAAAACAACAACAAAAAATATGCAGTGCTTTCAGACCTCAAATAATGCAAAGAGAACAAGTTCATACTAAGTTACATAAACACCAGAATATTAGTGTTTAAACCCTGTTTAAGCATAGCTTTCATGCATCTTGGCATGCTCTCCACCAGCCTTTCACATTTCCATTGGGTGACTTTATGCCACTCCTGGCAAAAATTTTAACTTTGTTTGATGGCTTGTGACCATCCATCTTCCTCTTGATGACATAACAGAGGTTTTCAACAGGGTTTAGGTCTGGGGATTGGGCTGGCCATGATATGGTCTTTATTTGGTGGAACGGAGCATTCTCCATCTAAAGCTTGGATCCTTCATCCAAACCTTTATTGACCTGGTTGTGTGGCATGGAGCGTTGTCCTGCTTAAAAAGTTTTCTTCCAGGACAACCTTGTATGAGGCTTGATTCGTGTGCCCTTCACAAAGACAAATTTGCCTCGCTAAAGCATCCAAGATCATCACAGATCCTCCACCAGATTTCACAGTGGGTGCAAACAGGGGCGCCGCTCGTAATTTTGGGCCCTATGACAAAATATGAGGTTGGGCCCCCCCTAGTAGTGTTATTACTAATAAAGCAGATATCTGGGGGCCCCTAAAGGGCGTGGGCCCTTAGAATTGTCCTTTGTTTAGGTAATATTTGTTTTTTTGTGAGGGGCACATGAATCAAGCCACATACAAGGTTGTCCTGGAAGAAAACTTTTTAAGCAGGACACTTAATCAGAACTTTATTAAGCAGAATGAGATGTGCCCGTGTTGGAATTCAACAGACACTGGAATGGCTGCCATAAATGTAGAGATGCTGATTTAAGAATAATTTGGAGTGGTCTCTTATTTTTCTACAGAGCCGTATATTGTCCTTTAGAGATAAACATGTTTAAATGTCACTAGAGCCCAAGAACTAAGTGCGAAGGGCCCTATTGTTTTTTTTAAAGGGTTTTGTTTTAGGGCTCAAGGACTGAAAGAGTGAGGGGGCCTATTATTTTCCTTTGAATTATTATAATTTTTTTAAGATTCTTGGGGGTTTTAAGCCCCCAAACATGCTCAGTTTGAATGTAAGGATTAATGAGAGGGCAGAACAGAGTCAAGAAAATATAAAAATGTCCATTATTTGTACAAAAGAGCTTGACTAACACTGTGCACTTTAGACAGATAAACAATGTGCTGTGACACTAAGGCAGTGACGGGAATGTTACTTTAAAATGTACAACAGTACTAAATGATTACCACATTTATGTAACATGAAAGAATATCGCGACATTAACAGCTTATGTAAGGATACGCTTTCTGCAGGGAGACTCGGTTCTGCTGCCTTGGTTCGTCCAGTCCCGTGTCCAGTCTGACACTCTGTGTGCGCGGTATCTGAAGCGGCCCAGCGCGTCGTGACTGCGCTCCCAGAAGCCGGAGCGCGGCGCGGGCTCGAAGCCCTGCCACAGACCGACGGGGACCGCGGCTCTCAGCGGCACCGAAGCGGGGTTACTCATCATATGTCCCGGCAAACGCGCTCTCTTCATTGCGGCTCGGCTGTTCCGGGCGCGTCGCGGAGGCCGCGCGTCCTGCTGCTGCTGGGTCTGCGGCTCATCGTCGAAGATTTCCCCGTCCTCTAGCTCGCCCTCCTCTTTAGGAGACGAGCAGCTCGAGTTTACATCCATCACTGATCGTCAGTACGCAGAATTTAATTATGTATCATGCCCGTAAAAGATCATTTAATAGCATCGCCATTGAGCGTCAGTGAGCGTCAAACGCGCGACTAAAGCAGTTTTCAACTGGACGTCACACTTGCACACACAACATCGCGAGATTTCACTCGCCCTCTTTCCTATGGGTACACATTTAATTATTGCGAGTTTTCACTACATTCACATAATATTTCATTATAATTCTTTAACAAGCTACATCTAGATTTTGCGATATTTTATACTCTCACCTTGTGTAGTTTTTTTTATCTCAAATATGGTCGCCTGCCACCATAATATTCACATTGAAGTATTTAAATGACTAAATTCAAATTAAAAACATACCTTTCAAATGATTGTGATCACTACGACACGCGTCAAGTGTAACATTTCATTAATTAAAACACTGCCCAAAACATTGATTTTAACTGTTTAATATTTTTAAATTGTTACTATTTTCAACAGCTAAAATTCTTGTCCCAGTACCCACTTGCAATCTTGTCAACTTAAATGCAAGTGCAAGCAGCCACAAATAAATGTGAAGTCACACTATAGTACTCTGTAGTGCACATGATTGTTCACAGAACAATGTAGGTTACATAGATAATTGGAAGGTAGATAATACCTAGGTAGGTAGGTAATTGGTTTTTGAGGTAGACCTAACCTTTCGAAAAGAGATGTCCTCCATCCCCCAAAATTACTGTTATAAGCATGAGCCTTATCCAAAAGGCAAAGGGGGAGATGTGGCTGCACTTTATATGAATACATTTACAGCTGCCCAAAGATCTAACTTTAGTTTTAATTATTTTGAAGTAATGGTGCTAAATATAGTTTCATCTGGGGTAAATAAGCATACTTTTCTACATTTCTACTGGCTACTGTCTACACAGACTTTATCAAGGAATTTGCTGACTTTTTATCAGAAGTAATACTAGCCACTAATCAAATCTTAAATGTTGGTGATTTTAACATCCACGTGGATAATAAAAAGAATGCATTGAGTTTGGCTTTTAAAGACATTTGAACACTATTGGTGTCTCACAACATGTGTCAGGACCAACTCATTGCCATAATCAAACCTTAGATTTAATCCTGTCTTATGGTATTAATGTTGATGACATCAATATTCTGCAGCAGAGCGATGACATTTCAGATCATTATCTGGTGCCCTGTAAAATACATTTACCTATGGCTGCAAAGTCACCTACTTGCTGTAAATACAGTAGAACAATAAATTCTTCCACTAAAGATTCTTTTATCAAAAACCTACCTGCACTGTCTTTATTCCCTAACATAATGAATGACTCTGAAAACCTTGACAGCGCAACAGAAAATGTTAACTTTCTATTTTCGAACACCTTAGACATAGTTGCTCCAGCAGTCCAACGCCATGGTATAACGAGTATACCCACGCACTGAAAAGAGCAGCCCGGAAAATGGAACACAACTGGAAGCAAACAAAAATTTTTCGGGTATTTCAGATAGCATGGAAGGAGAATGTTTCAAACTATAGAAAGGCCTTAAAAAGCTCCAGATCGGCCTACTTTTTAAATCTTTTAGAAGAAAATAAACACAACCCTAAATTAACCAAGAAAAAAGCATCATCTGCCTCTGACAGTTATCAATACCATAATAGTGATGATTTTATGAGTTTCTTTAATAACAAAATAGACACTGCAAGAGAAAAAATCATTAACATGCAACTGTCTTCAACACAAACAAATCAGATGTTGCATCATAACCTGCCCAAGGAGCAACTCCAGTCATTCTCTACTACTCTACTATAATCATTTGGATTTTTTTAATCCAAAAACTCCAGATGGTTTAGAATGCAGCAGGCAGACTTCTCACGAGAACAAACAAGTATGACTATATAAGCCCAGTTTTGTCAACTCTACACTGGCTGCCTATCAAGCATTGTATAAATTTTAAAATCTTGCTTATTACCTACAAGGCCCTGAATGGTTTAGCTTCTCAATACTTAAGCAAGCTTCTCTCCTATTACAGTCCGCCGCATTCACTGCGATCTAAACATTCTGGCCAACTATTAGTAGCCAGAATTTCAAAAATAAGTGCTGGTGGTAGATCCTTCTCGTATTCGGCACCCAAACTTTGGAATAGTCTTCCCAGTGTTGTCCGGGAGTTAGATACACTCTGTCATTTTAAATCTAGACTAAAGACCCACCTCTTTAATCTTGCCTACACATAGTCATATGGATTTATTACTCAAATCCCCTAAGGGATTATTAGGATGCATTAATTAGGTAAACCAGAACCGGGAACACTTCCCACTAAAACATATGCACTGGCTCCACACTAAATGTGTCTGTCTTTTATTCCCCAAGGTCCTGTAGTCAGCTGGATCTAAACTCTGAGACCAGATGGTGGGGGACTGGATGAAATGACCCTGAGACAGATCATCAGGATTTGATAGACTT
>JAZGTJ010000664.1:68153-88484 GCA_036877575.1 Botia almorhae | reverse complement strand
TTTTTTACAGCGCTTTTTCCAAGATTGAATTTTTTCTTTGTATTTGTAAATTGTTAGTGGAACATTTAAAAAAGTTACAGAATTTAAAAAACCAAGCAATAACGTTACACATGGAAAAACTGGACCTTTTGAACATTTCTAGAATGTTAGGGAAACATTCTTACAACCTAAAGTTGTTAGCTGTGCATTCACACCAGCTTGCATTGGTTCCACGGCTGCTATTATTGGTGACCACTGTGGTCTCGTTTTGAAGTATCAAACTGCAGAAAAACACAAAGGCAGGCAGGAAAGGTTAATGTATTCCATTTTCTTATGTTGTCCATTTTAAGGGTTTATGGGGGAGTATACTCATCTCCTGCAATTGCCTCGTGCCCTATTTGCACAAAAACACAATATGCTGTTAAACATTCATTATTACACAAACAAAATCAGACCCTTAACAAAATATCAGATGCAACATAATCAATTTTGCAGTTTTAATTTAGTTTGCAATGTTATCAATATTCTAATGTTGTGCTTGATATAACTATCATTTTTCGTTTTTATATACAGTATAACATCAGTGCGGTGTATGACTTGTTATATTTATGAAACGAAAATTCAGCTAAAACAGTAAAACAAGTCCAAACATCCCTGCTTCAGTTACTGAACGCAAATACTTTAAAGGATTAATAGCATATTTGTGTTTTAAATCCTCCCACCAGTCGTTTCATTGCAGTTCCACAAGCATTATGAGGGAATGCTGCTTGTTTTTTGTCAGCAGAAATCTTAATGCTTCAGCAGTAACTGCAGTAATTCTGGCTGACTCAATCCACCAGGATGCAGGATCTACAAAAAGAACATATTATTTGTTTACGGGCTTCACCAGCTTTTGTTTCCATATGCGTACGAGGACACAGCTATTCAGAGATACCCAATATGACAAGAGCAAACCTATGATAACAACATAGAGGTACAGTGGATCTGTGGCCCACAGGAGGTCTACAAAGAGCTTTTAAGCTGTGTGCAGAGTTTTCAATATGCCTCTTGGAAATTACAGTGAGTGGCTTTCCTGTAATTGTGTGTTTTAGTTCTTTTTAAACTTCCAGCTGAGAGGATCTCCAGCATCCTCACTGCTTTAATTACAATACAGTGAATGATAATTTCCTGTTAATTAAAAAAAACAGTCATTTAGTCCACCCTCCCCCTGTTTCCTTTGGGTTTTCTTTCCTTCGCTTTTGATGTGAGGGGTCGATCCAATTAAACAACTTGATCATCCATGCTTGTTCCAATTTGTTTGGGATCATAAAGAGCATATACACTACAGTATATACTGATGGTAAAGATGAAATCCAAACTCTAAAATTCCAACTTTGAAGTTAAAAAAATAGTTCACCCAAAATGAAAAGTTCCCCTTCATTTACTCACCCCTCAAACCCATAAGACCTTTCTCTACTGTGGAACACAAAAAAAGATATTTTGAGAAATGTCTCCAGTTTTGAGTCCATTACGATGGAAGTTAATGGGTGCCACCGCTGAGAGGTGACCAATGTACTTCAAAATATCTTCTTTTGTGTTCCTCAGACAAACTATTGGTTTTTGGCATGTCAATCAGTCTCAACAATAGAGTTGGTGATTGCTTTTGTATAAAGTCACAGCAGCTGGCATTTTGGTATGGTAGTGCTTCTAATCATATCCAAGCTGGCATTAGAGGTCTGTCATCTCCATAAGCAGTGCAGACACAGCTGGTGGCACCTATCAGAGAGAAGGAGCATATGAATTACTTGATTGCTTACTGCTGCAAGCCACATGGGAGTGGTTCCATTAATTTATATTTAACCTCCTCACTTAGTAGTCTGCAATGGTTAATGCCACTTCAGCATGTTGATGGTTGGCAGTATCTCACCCTGTAATCGAATATAAGAGCCAATGTGCCACCTGTCTCGACTGGTCAATCAGGGTGAAAACTGCCTCTGCACTCAAGGATAAGTACAGTGAAATTGCATCTGATAGAAATTCAGCCCAATGCATTACTGTGGAATGAGGCTGGAGGTTTTGTGATTGTGAAAGGGTAATAATATCTCTCACTTTGCATTAGAGGCATTGTACCGTCATCAATTCTTTTCAAAGAAATTTATTTTGCATTTTTTATATTTTTGTGCATTGTGTGTTTTATTCCTGCAGAAAGTTGAAACCGTTTAATCTCCCCCTCAGTCTTTTAAAATCACTGGAGTGGAAAATGTGCCTCTGAACGAGTACAGAGTCCTTTCATAATTTAATTTCATCATGGTAATACCGTGTACTCATAACATAATGCATTTTATAGTTTTCCTGTTTTTTACCTTTTCTTTTTTCCCTTATTTCTATACTTCTTTCATGTAGCGACTAGTTTTTTCCTAAACCGTCTCTGTAAAGCAGCTTTGCAACAATGCAAAATTGTGAAAAAAGTGCTATATAAATAAAATGAACTTCCAATCTGAATGCGTTGTAATGGCAGGGGGCGGGTCATTGCACAATTCATACTAATTGTGTCATTAAGTATTTGAGCAATAACTAGAGTATGTTTACAAGTACTATGTTTACATGCACAATGGGTTAAGACTTTATTTTGATAAAGATGTTAGTATGCTTTACAGAATGTACAGCTATTGAAATATTTCCCTGTGTTTCTGTGTCATGATAACCAGCACACTGCGAGTAAACATTTGCATAAAGGAAGACATGCAGATCCAGTATTTTCTTCTGCTCACCCTTGCCTGTTATTAGGCTGCATTTTAGTACTATAATTAAATGATTTATTCTCCTTCACGTCCTTAATTATAGCAGCCGAGGATGAAGGTTGAATATGTTAACCAGTGTTTAAATATTAAACCAATTTATATACCTTTTTTAAAATGATTACACTTAATATTTGTGATAGAAAAAATCTGTGTTGTAAAATGTGTGGCTGACACTGAGCAAATATGAGCACAATAATCAATGTCATAATATTTGTTTACATGTTATTATGGTTAAAGTGCTCCATTAGAGAGGAATTTTGAAAAGGTTTAAAACTTTAAATAAAATTCCATAGATTAAACGCCCTCACAGTGCTTTTAAATGACAATCGGTTCATTTATAAACAGCCGGGTCTTGACAGGGAAGTCAATTACAAGTTCGTCAAATGACAGATTGTCACGCATCATTTCTTTTTAAGTGCACTTCATTGGTGGGTCAAAAGGATTTAATTTTAATGAGCTGTTGATTGCTGTAGTTAGGGTGCACTGTACATTTCAATGGATTTTAGGATATTGCTTTGTTAATTTGTCCCGAACAAAATAATTGCATAATATTTCATATATTTAGTTTGCAACTTGTAAAGTTCCATGTATTTAAAGTTACAAGCATTTCATGTTGTGTGAGATAATATGCACCCCCTTGTATTTTCAATGCATTTTTCATTTAAAATAATGTTTGTACTCCTGCTGGATTCACCAACTGATTGTTTGCTTCCTACCAGAAAAAAGAACCAGAGACTTCTCATATACTCTTAAGGTTTTTCTTACCACAAACCATCACGTAAAGAGCGTATGGGGCATAGAGTCCATGTAGTGAGACCCTGAGGAGTGCCATCATCCTGCATATAGATCATCACCCAGATGCTTTGTGTCAGTGGTTCTCAGCAGTGGCCAATCTGCCTGTAATTACTCCCCTCTGCTGCAGGGTGTTTTCCTGCCTCAGTGTGGCTAACTGATTAGGAATCTAAAAGCTAAGTTTGATGGGTGGTGTTAATTGACATCATCACAGAGTACAGCAGGCATATGAAGAAACGATGTACAATAGCAGTATATCAGTTTACAAAAATCAACTACTTCCAGAAATACTAACCCAGCCAACAATTATAGGATGTAATAACCTAAATGTTGTTTTTAATGTTTCTAATGTTTTCCTAATGTTTTCTTAGGTAACAAAAATATTAAAAATGTTATATTAAAAGTTCTAGGAATGTTCAAAATGTCCAGTTTTTAGACGTTGTATTAATGTTGATGCTTGCTTATAAGAATCTTTTTGTTCTGTAATGTTTTTAAAATGTTTCGCTAACAACTTAAGAATAACATTTTATATATTAGTACAATAGTTCTACTAACATTAATGTAATAATGATTTTGGATAACTTTGAGAAAACTTCATTTTTAAAAACATTTTGATAACTTTGTTCTGAGAACATTTCCTGTTAGCTGGGAACAGACACGTTTAATAGCACTCCTGCTATTCTCTTTTAATCCCTTCCTGTGGACACCAGAGGCATGGCTGCAAAAGATGCCAAACCGAGACGCGTCCATTATGTGGTATTACAGCCTGAAGAAGTTTGACACTGTTGTGGCTTTATCTCATTCAAGAAACGAAGGCTCCTGGCTGTTCATGAACATTATTACAAATTACTCCACTTGATCCCGGCAGTGCGGCTGCATTACAATAAAACCATTCCATAAGTGCGCCGTTTTCTTCACTGTTTTGTGCATAAAGAGCAGGACCACCAGACTGCATGACTGATTCATTCTGCTAGCTGCTGTTGGAAGTGAACAGTGGCAGCAAAATGAATTCTATAGCACGTTTCTTAATCTATATCTTTTAGCATGGCCTGCTATTATGCTATCATAATAGTCCAAGTAATGCTGTTCTTCATACAACATCCCTTTTTTATTTTCTTCTTATTTATTGAGATATAGGAAACGCTTAATGGAAGACCACAATGTTTTATGGTGTTGTTTGCTGGGTGCTCCCATGCCGACGGTTAAACCCCAGCAGAGTGGAAAATAAGAAATGCTTTCAAATAATTCAAAATGACCTTGACCAACACCTCTATCTTTGATAAATGCATATTGCTGATAGCCTGGAACGAAGCTATGAAATGATGAAAGAACACCCATTCCCATCGCTAAATAAGAGGCCATGATGTTTTTGTACAGAAAAAAATGACCATTTCGTTTTCAGGACCAACATACTTTTTGAGTTAGCGTCAGATTTACAGTAGTCATGCATTGCCAGACTTTTGACATACAGCCTATGGCTTAGTCTGCGTTGCAGTTTATACTGGCCAGGAACCAGAACCTGTATAAAGTTACAGGTGTTCCTGTAGGTCAACTGGAAGGTCACAGGTTCACATGTACTGATAAAATGTAACTTGAATGCATGTGTCTGCCATGTATAAATGTAAACGCATGGCACCTTAAATACTCAGAGGTCAATTACCTTAACGTAGTTAAGTCTTACTTTCACGTCTTACTTTTCTAAAATCAATAATAAGGCAGTTTTAGTCTCTCAGTATCACCTGCTGATAATACACAAACTTCTCGAGAAGACTTATGCACACACAACATAATGTACCGAAAAGATTTCCCATTCTCAGGAAATAGAGCCATCTTTGCCTTCAAAATTACTTTATAACTTCATTTGAAAAGGTTAATGCAAAACTTTCAACATCTTATTTGTCCACCTCGGGCCCAAAGCAAGCATGTGACCAAAGATTTAATACAGTGGATATGCCAGTAAAGTAGCAAGGATGCGTCAACATTCTATAAGTTGCGTTCTATTTACCCCCATTTTAAATATGTGGCTACAGGCTTCAGTGTCAACAGCTATTTATCATTACTAGCCCTAAATCTAAAGTGCTGCAATACTTCAGTCCCATCTGTTACTTTTCAATTCACATACTTGAAAAGATAACTGATTACATTTTGGAGGCACCGCTTGCTTCCTGTGCGCATTGTCATAAATCACATCATAGTTGAAAAACAAAAGTAATAACCCATAACACTTTATACATCTTTTTACAACAACCATTTAACTCTGTAACAAACAATATATAAAAAATGTATTGTCACAGTGCAATGGGTTATATATATATACATATATAAAGAAAAATGAGGTATGTACAATTTTGGAAAACACAATCTACCTAGACAATATAAGCATGATATAGCACAATATAAATACTTTTAATGAAAGAAAACTTTCATAAAGAGAATTCTTCTCAAATAATTCAATTTTCTTTACCATTGTGATTTTGTTCCTGTTAATTATAACTGTAGTAAGTCATGGGATTTCAAATGGCACAGTTTGCTGAGAATAGGCCACATAGTGTTTCCCTGTATTGAACATTTACATTTATTCACTGAGCAGACGGCTTTATTCAAAGCCACTGGAACAGAACAATTTCCCTCTACTTCTTGCTATTCTGCAAGAATTATTCAAATCAACAGTATGTATGTACAGGTGCTTTGTAGAATAAGCCAAAAGGCTCAATCCTCAATCTCTAGTCGCTTTTCTTAAGAAACAAAATCACATCATGATGTTTTGCACATTATTTCAAAACGTTGCAGTTAGTTTTCACTGATCCAAAATGACCCATCATCCTCTTTTTTTGTCAGATGCAGTGTACGTACAATCTGTAAAATGTATGAAGTGGCATAATCTGTCATCTTTAAAAAGATGATCAATTCCTTCCTCTGTATAAACACATACCTTACAGACGTCCCAGCTAATCAATGTTGGATTATATCCTCAATAGCCTGTAGGATTAACAAGCTGCTCAGCTGCGGCACGGTTTTGTGTTTGGATGCTGAAGAGCCCCTAAAAATGCTTAACAGTAATCTACAAATTACAGAGGCAGAGAGATTCATTATGGCATGCTGCAGTCAAAGATGCAAATTTGTTGAAAAATATATTTCTATCCAAGACTTCAAGTAATTACAAATGTGACACCACTTCATAAAAGAAAGTTCTGAACCCTGGAGACACTGAGGCCAAAGAGGCAGAACAGATTGAAAATCTCTTATATGGAACTAAAACAGTTCTGAAAGAAACCAGTGGGCAGGAAACAAACCTCCTCATCTTTAAAATTAAAATTTATTGTATTTACTCACAGTTACAAAATATTTCAGTCAACTTTGCATTAACCCAAATAAATCATCTTTGATTAACACAGCCTCCATTACCAGATATTGGCTTTGTTCTTATGGTCTTACTTCACTAAATATTAATCGCATCTGCGTTCTTTCCGTTTTGCGTCTGGATGCTTCACTTCATTTCGCATTAATGTCACCCCCCCCCACCCTCGTTGTTGTATTTGCTCTGTATTAAAGCACTGCGCGGGTTGGCCAACTGTTTGTGAGTCAGCTCGCTGGAGAAAGGGCAGGAAGGCGATTTTACACAACCATCGCTTCCCATTTAAACATGAGGCCTCTGCGCCTAGACTGCAGATGACGCGTTCCTCATTACACCCCTGTGGGAGATGATGGCTTGTCAGGTTGGTCCTATGCTGACATGTGCAGTGGCTTTGTGCCTCATAGCTTCGTCTAAATGAGCGCATTCAAAAACCCACAGCATCTCTGAATATACAGGGATGTAACAGCACGTGGAATATTTTTAAAAGAAAACGGCAGGTTTGAGTCACAGTAGGCTCAAAACTATTAAAAACCACAAGGTTTTTGAGTTCCGCATGGCCGTTTTAGAAAACAAGTGTTAAATGAGTGGCTTTTAATCTTCGTTTTATTTGTCGCTAAATTGGAGTCAAAATGAATGCATGTTGAGTTAATCCAATTAACCAGAATCAGGCGGGGTCTGAACTCCAACCTATAATCCTAGGTTGATGCAACATTTCAAATCCACTCTCATTAGCATCATCGTGTTCTACCCACTACAACTGAAATGAGTTTTCTCCGAGAAAAGACATTTTTCAGCACATGTTGAATGATAACAGGGAGTGTGGGAGATAGTGAGGGTTTTAGCGGTACATTAGAGTAGCTTCCCAATAATCTACCTGCTTACCTCATCCTGCTCTCAGGGTTTAATTCGCAGAGCGACAGAAATGAGCACAGACATTGGCGTATGAAAGCTTGTCATTTTAATATGTTTTACAGTCATCCATTGTCCCAGAATCAGCACTGTAAGTGTTTCAAGGGTTTGAAGAACACATTTACCTACCGAGCAAAGGCTGTCTCGTGAGGGTGGTATAAAATGGCATTACAACATGGCAAATTAACAACATTTAGATGACTAAATCAATACAACTTTAACCTTACATCGGTAGGTAAATAAAAACCGTGGAGATCTGTCAGATGAATTAGTAGTTTAGTGTGAATACAACTACAGATCCCCATAAGTTTGTCACATTTTCAGTCAAAGCAAATGGCTTTTAATTCAAAGCTACATCTGGCTTAAAATACTATGTAAGGTGTCAAAATGGAAATCGCACCATTAAATCATATTTAATGATTAATACTTGACTTTTGAGATATTAATGATTGTCAAGCCTAATCAGTAAATCATTTTAAACAAATTTATCTCTTATAAAGAGTTGGTAATGGACATTTACAGTGATTTAATTAGACCTATACACTTTGCATGTATCTAGATATAGCACATGCACACCAATTGGTTCAACAACCCATGACCTCTGATCCGTTGCATTTAACCACTGTGTTGTCCAATGTACATTGAAATTATTATGTACAGAAAAAGATGAGAGGATAGGTATAAATATACCAGTCCTCGAGATTCTGGCTTTTGAACAAAGTTCAACAGGACTATATTTTTTAACACTTACCCAAACAAATACACATATATTTGAAACCCTCAAATTACCTGTCAGCTTTTTCCTTTGAAGACACAATCCCCGTGAGACTGATCTGTACAGTCTGTTAAAAAAAATGCAAAAGGCTTTTTGTCAGGAATAATGTTCTTTTCACCGTTCCATAAGGGGTACAAAGGTAACTACGCCCTCATTCACCAAGGTAAGTCAAGTACACCTATTCACGTAACGCACTCGCAATGGTGATGAGTCTGTTAAATCATCTTCATACTGATCTTGTGAGATCCCTCAGTTGGGCTGCTATCTCCATCTATTTTTCGTGGCACATACTCGATCTCAATGTTTGGCTTGGCATTGCCTTTTCCTCGACTCCAGAGGAAGAGGAGCACCAGACAGAACAGCACCACTCCGAGGAAAGAGATAAACCCCATAGTTGTAGCAATAATGAGAGTCTTCATATCAAAGGGAAAGGGATCTGTAGCACCAGTCCCATTTGAACCACTATCATTGGGCTGGTTTGAGATGAAGGCAAAGGTCTTATTGGGTTGATGGGGCCAATTAGGAGAATAGCTATGAATATGTAGGTGAGCCAAACGGGTGTCATTACCCCCTGCGTTGACTGCGATGCATGTGTACGTGCCATTGTCTTGTATTTGGGCGTATCTGACCTCCAAGGTCCCGTCTGGAGACACAGAGAGCCGTCCGATGCTTTTAGTAGTAATAAATTGCTTTTTCGGGGACTGCCACATAATCACGGGTGCTGGGTCTCCATCTGCTTGGCATGAGAATTGAACAGTGGTCCCCTCATCCACAAACCTATGAAGGGCTTTGTGATCCCGGATCTTGGACTTTTGACAGGTGAAATAATTGGAAGGGAGAACATCTGGAAAGTCTTTAAACTCTTTACCCTGCAAAAACTCTGGTGTTGCACAAGACGGCTGCTGGCGATTGAAATTAAGTCTCCATCGACGCCGAAAGACCCAGAGGAGACGACAGTCACATGCTAGGGGATTGTCATGGAGAGCCAACGTCTCCAAGTTGCCGACCGAGTGAAAGGCAGATTCTTCCAAAGTGCTTAGACTATTGCTGGATACATTGAGAACCCGAAGGTAGTTGAGTCCTCTGAAGGAATAAGGCTCAATACTAACTAGCCGACCCCCTGCCAAGTGAAATGCCTGGAGCCTCAGCAAATTGTGCATTTTGTTGCCCTCCACAACCTCAATCGGATTGAAGGACAGGTTGAAATAGCGAAGGTACACCAGAGGTTGAATGGCCTCGTAAGGGACGGCAGTAAGATTGCAGTTTGTGATACTCAAGGTGGTGATGTTGAGTCCATGGAGGGACCTAGCAGTCAAGGTTTCTAAAAGAGGCCAATTTGCTATCTCTAAGACTTTGAGTCGATAGAGCCTCCTGAAGGAAAAGTCCCGAATGATGTTGATGTTCAGATGCCGCAGCCTAAGGGTCAGCAGGTTGTGAAGATGACTGAAGGCCTCCGTTGGCATGGAGGTCAGGTTGCATCTTTCCATCGTGAGCTTCTCTAGGCTACTGAGGCCATGAAAAGCTCTGTGGGAGATAAACACCAGGTCGTTGTCCCCCACCTCCAGCTCTTTTAGGTTGTAGAGATCTTGAAACATGTAGTCCAACAAAATTACAATTTTATTCTCACTAATATCTAACCTAGTGAGGTTACTGAGGCCAGTGAAAACGCCCAGCTGAATTAACTTCAGTTTGTTGTTGCGTAGTCCCAGTGTTCTTAAACCAAGAAGGTTGCTGAAGGCTCCCGGTTCGATTACTGAAATGACGTTCTCGTTAAGCTGTAGCTCCTCCAGGTGTGGGTAGTTGAGGAATTCCTCAGGGTTGACAGCTTTCAAACGGTTCTTGCCGAGATCCAACAGTCGTGTTTCAATGGGAATTCCCTCAGGGAGAGCAATCAGCTTCCGTCGGTGGCACACGACCGAGCGCTCTTGGGCACTGCACTCGCAGCGAGAGGGGCAGCCGGTGGTGGAACCAGACAGGACGGTACCCAGCATCAAGATGAGAATGGGCTGCCAGCATGCCACCAGGTAGCTGTGCCCACTTGCCTTTCCAGCCACCATTTTGATGGTAACCTGCTGAGAAAGAGGATAGAGGGATTAAGTCACAATATAGATGGAATTCATGGAACAAAAAAAGAAAGGCAAAACATCTGAGAGAAATCTTCAAGTTCCTGTTCTTAAAATAGCAAGGGATGGCGTTAGAGAAAATGCTGACGTTCAAAAAGAAAACGGAGCAGACTACTGCACTAGAACATGCTGTGTAAAGACAACTCACAGCTTTGATTAATGATAGAACACAGACATTAGAAAAGATAAAGGGGAAAGCGGTATGAAAAACAGAAAACAACAATAAACCGCTCTGGCTGTAAAGAAGTATGGCGGCACAGAAATTGTGTTTAAATTGTATTCGTTTTAATTGTATATCATATATATTAATGATAAATGCAGGCCTTTATCTCTTTTACATGTAGAGCTTAAAATATGCCTTGACTAATGGCTTGGACCACTGAAACTTCTTAATGATTTAAGCTGTAAAACTTCATGGGACTGAATAAATGTACATACCCCACCTTAATAATGTAATGCCAATGCAACCTTGAGATTACATGAAAATAAGCATGCAGAAGTGCAATAGGGAGAAATTGAGAGCTTATTAAAACTAATTTAACTTTGACTCGACAGTATTTTACTGTGTAAAAACCTCCTCGGCCTTCAACCTCTGCTTGCCAAATTGATCGAGCTAGCTCAATTCCAATCTAATAGGCTCCTTCAGCTGTGTGCTTCAGAATGATGGAGATCTTAGTTTAGGGCTCTTCAGGAGCCTTGTGAAATATTGACATGAGAAAACACAAACACACGACTTGCCAAAAGGACACACAAGTTGCATTCCATGAGACATGAGATAGCTAATTGGACTAGTCAAATACAAATCATGTTAAGTAGGCAGGCCAGCTTTAATAATTGATTAGGTAAACTTCAAGTAGCTTCCATTTGTAAGGGGAGTGAAAGGGTTTCAAAATTAAATACTCCCTGAACCAGTTACTTGAAATACATTTATGCAAACTTAATAGAACCAGGTAAAGACTTGAATTTAAGCAAAACCTTAGAACAACAGTTAAAGGCATACTAACATTGCGCATATTCAACTCCAGTGTGTCTATTTCTGCATAAATGAATTGCAAATATTAACTTGTATTTACACATCTACAATATTACATCCCAGAGGGAGATATTATCATGGCTTCTAATGATGTTTAAATTCATTCTATTATTTACCCTCAAGAAACCAGGAAGATGCAGAAAGAGTTCTGGTGCAGTGTTCTGGGATGAAAGCACACTCCAGAGCCCAGAATATTTTGATCACCTGAAACCGTCTGTAAAAAGCGGGCGAGAGACGGAGAGGAGCGAGATCTTTTCGAGTTCTGGTGTGAAACTAGGTGAGTAGTTTTAATGATAACAATTTCATATTAGTGCTCCTCAGCTAGATCAAAAAGGCCATTGTTGTCAAGGGTGCTTATCCTTCGTTCATCTATGGAGTGTGATCTGCATACATCTGAGGAAGAGAGAGGGATACGGCTACTGTGAGAGAATTACTACATCGATTAAACGACTCGTGTGGCAGGAGGAGGTGCCAGGGTCAAGGTCATGACGTAAACAGAGCTGCCAAGACGGAGATGTTTTAATAATGTGGAATCTATCACCGTTCGGCCCCGGCTGAGCAGGCATCATGTTTTCAGCCTCTAGAGACATAACGGGAATTTTTTAACAGCTAAAGTTATTATGTGCGACATCTCCTGTTATGCAAATTTCAATGCAATTTGCATGTCTCCCAAATACCTGCCAAACAACCGCCTTTAACCTTTAACTATAATTGGGGGAATTTGTCTGAGGAGAAGGGAGGTCAAAGGTGCTGCCTCATTAAAGGTTATCGACAAACTTGCTTGGTTAGTTTCAACGAACAAACAAAAGCAGATGGAAAATCACTATAAAATTACAGCAGGTCTCATTGGTGTGATAACGGTTTTTTTAATTAAACATTGCATCCAAAGTCAAAATTTGTATTTCATTCACTGTTGTGATATCACACTGTACTCCCATAGAAAATAATAGTCCTGCTTATGTGCCGAAAACTGTACCTGCTATACCACTGATAAAAAGCTAACAGTAAACATTAGTGTTGCTATTTCTTGGATGGCAAGTTGTAAATGCTCGCCAATGGGCAAACTGAACATTATGGTAGTTTAACTAAAAAAAAAAGCCAAATTAACATGCACAAATGTTTCCTGTTTATTCTTTTAATGTAAATGATCATTCAAGACCAGTCAGTGGTTCCCACATGAGAAACTGATTATGAAACATACTACATGATGCTTATTTAAAGGGTTCGGTTTAGGGGTAGGGTGAGGGTTAGGCGATAGAATAGTTTGTACAGTATAGAAGTCATTATGTCTATGGAAAGTCGCCCAACACACCCTTCCATTTTTATTCAGTATGCTTCATAATAATTCTAACCTTTATTTTAGCCCAAATGCTAAGGTATGCAAATGCCTTAAACTAATTTGGCCTTGGTGGTCAACTGATGGCAATTGAAAAGCCACTAAACAAAGTGTTGGATTTATTATCCAATTAAAAGATTAAATCATCATTCAGGAAGCCCCATTCTGTAAACATACAAATCAAGCTCTGTCAGGCGACTATGAATAATGTATGAAGACAGAAAAAACTGCTTCTCTCTGTTGCACTGCCAGAATATTGCATTGACAGAGTAATTCTCAATATAGTGAACTCACTCACATGGTCAATAGCTCATCTTATTAGTCAACACCCCCGCACATTGGTTTCCATGTAGAGAATTGTGTCTTAAAAGGCATATCTTTAGGGCACTTAAGTCTAACCAGCCATTCTGGAATATAGCCGGATTGATTTTAAGAAATATACAGTGGTCAATGAGAGCCATTCTGGATCCTAGCTAACAACTGCAGGTTGTAAGTCAGTTTCCCTAACATTTCCATTAAGTAACAAAAATGTTAAAAATGTTGTTTTCATGTATATGATATATAACATATAAAACATTTTACTAATGATACTGCATTAACAATTTTTGAAAAAATTTGAAAGAACTTTTAGAGAACATTAGCCAACGTTTTGAGAACGTTCCCTGTTAGCTGGGATGTGGAAAAATGCAGTGCTAGGCCAATATAAGATAGCCAGGACAGTTAAATCTCTGGGTTGAGCCAATGTAACAGGTACAAAGCAGTTAACACCTTAATATTAAAGGCAATGTTGTCACACATTTACAGGTACAACAAGTGCCAAATGAAATGTGCAACTGTTTACACTAAACAGACGATTAAAGCATGCTATTAGGCATACATCAAGATCTAAAGGGCAGACTTTCCCCTTTTAGCACAGCACTAAACATTCTCCGTATTTAATAATTACTAACCAACATTCACACCAAGCACCATCGCAGTCTCTCACATGCATGACAGGCTGCGTGCTGTTTAAAGCGGCCTGCTCTTCTAAGATCTTTGTGGTGGAAATTACATATTGCCCTGTATTCTGTTCCCTTAGTAACATGGGAAGATCATACCCAGCTAACAAATTTTAGGTTGTAAGGACCGTTTTCCAACATTTCCAATAAGTAACCAAAATGTTACAAAATTTATTTCGCTACTATGTTCTACGAATCAAAACGTCCAGTTTTTAGATGTTGTATTGATGCTATTGCTTGGTTTTAAAAATATTATTTTTTTAAAATTCTGTAACATTTTTAAAACGTTCCACCACAACTTAAAAATGATGTTTTTGATATATATATAATATGTTTAAAAAGTTCTACTAATGTTACTGCAAGAAAGCTTTTGATACGTTTGAGAGAACTTTGAATGAAGGTTAGCAAATGTTCTGAGAACGTTTCCTTTTAGCGGGATAGCCATTCAGCGGGATAGCCATTCAGCTATGCCCTGCTGGCTTCAATAGAAGAAATAAAGTGTCAATAGAGAGAGAAGGACTCTCAGTAGTCTCCATTCTCATATGTAATGTCCTACTTTACCACGTTGCAACAGCCATTGTAACTGTAATTTAGCATTCGTATTCAATAGCAGGCGTTCGACCAGGCTGTGCATGATGAAGCAATTTAAAGGATTGTTGATCAGTCCAGTTTGACGAAATATAAGCAGATTTATTGACAGAGATTCAGGCTCGCTTTTCAATTATCTCTTGGCTGCAGGTGGAGGGAATAAGTGAGGCTTCTTCTTCACAGTGTCCGAGTGCATGCTGGCTGAAGCCTCTTTCCTGCGCTAATGGAGGACTAGATCTCTTTTAGATTACCACACCTTCCCAACACTCATGAAGTTAATAAGTGTTGAGCTTCAAAGATTTGTCCTCTTCTTCGCTATTTGTTACTTTCAGGGCCATCTGTCAAGCCAGAGGGTGAAATCAATTCTGCCTCCAGCGTTGGAAAACCAAGCTATTTATCTGTTTAAGGTAGAGACCTTCAATAACTAATAAAGAAAATAAACCTTTAAGGTTGAAGCACTTAACAAATATGAGGATTCAACTTGGCCAACAAAACCATCCATGTTTCTGATGGATGTCCAGCTCTGAAACGAATTACACAGACAAAACCAAGCAGGTCCGTCACTGCGATATCAAAATTCAATGTCATCGGAGACCACAGAGAGCGGCTATCAGTTGAATTGATTTTATATTTTCATGTTACACTGCCCGTGTGTGTTAATGCTCACTGGATGATATTCCGTCTCACCCACTCATGTACAAATGTAATTTAACCCAAAGGTCTTTCTTCCTGCTCTCTCTCTCTCCTGCTTCGTCCCCGTTTCATCTTGGTGATAACCTTGAGAAAAATATCACAGCAGACCATCTTATTTTCTCTCCCTGTTCACCATCTTAGTCGTGACCTTGCCGCTGAGCTTCAGCTGGACCACACAAATCAATTAAGGAAATTAGGGGAGCCCCAGCTAAAAGGTTTAGGTTGTAAGAACGTTACAATTAGGTTACATAAACGTTAAAAATGTTATGTGAATGTTCAAGAAATGTTCCAGTTTTTTTGGACGCTGTATTAATGTTATTGCTTGGTTATCAGAACATTATTCGAATTTTTTAATTCACTGTTTTTAAAATGTTCCACTAACAACTTTAGCCAACATACTGAGAACGTTCCCTGTTAGTTAGGGTATCCCACTTGCAGATTCCTTCATTCCCTGTTTATTTGGGTTTAATAGTCAAATAATCTCAAAGTTCTGTCGCATAACGTGTGATGAATGACAAACAATACAATACACTGTAGTAATTTTTAGCCATATTAAACAATATTTTCAAATAGAAACACTTTAAGCCTATTTTTCAATATTGCTCAGGTTTGCTCAGCTCATATTTTAATAGTAAAATGAGTAGCATGTTAATTTGTTGTTTTAAATTATGTATACTGTGTGTCTGGCACAATGCTCTTACTTTGTAAAGCACTTGTGCATTTATAGAATTTGTAAATGGTCTGATATTTGTCGCTTCATCATTGCATTGCTGGGGAACAAACCCTCAGGTTTTACAATACACTGTTGTATATGGTGATTTAACAAAGTGTTTTGATTTAATGAATACGCACCTTACATTAAACACTATCCAGTTAGGGAAGTCTGTGTTACTGTCAGAGTACCACCAATCCTAAAATAATATGATCTACATAGTGATTATTAACTCATTTTGATCTCCAGATGGTTATACTATGAGAAAAAACGTTCATAGCACACAGCAGGATTATGTTTTTTTGCCTTATATGAAATCACTACTATAGCAAAGAAAAAACATCTGTTCCTATATCTATAACTATATTTTTAGAACAGAAAAGTGTTGTATATTATACCATAATTGTGGCTGATTTAAGCAGATTTAATCTTGTGACTTAAGGGGCTGTCTTAACCCATTAGAAAAACCTTTAAGGTTCTCAACATTTTAAATCAAGTTAAATTAAAATCCATAATTTAAAATCCTAAACAGGACCAAATTTTAATTACATTTCCACTCACTTAAAAATACATAAACACAATTGCAGGAAGGAGAAATAGAGAAGAGAAACAATAAAACGAAAACAATAAAAACGGCTTCGCTTTGAGGAAGTTCTATTGTGAGGCGCAAGCAGAAACAATCTGGAATCGCAATTACAAAATGTTTCATTTTGCTTCGATTTTTATTGCGTTCTTTTAGTGGAAGATTAAATAATGATTCATTTGAGCTGACAAATGATACCACTAAGCATAATGTTTCTTAATAGTACAACAGTCTAATAGAAAGCTACTGCGAGTTCAAAGTATGTAGAATATATAATGCTGCAACTAATTGGCAATACTGGCCTGAGGGAGTTCATCCTGTTTCTACTGCCAATCTATTTATTCATCATCCTCTGCCTCTCCTTCTCTCCTGTTCTCCCTCTCTCCTTCATTTCACAGCTCTGATCACATTGCACACTTTTCAGAGCGTGACGCGAATCAGTGGTTAATAGCTACATAAATATTCCCAATGCATAAATAGCTATCTGTTAAATTGGTGGTAATCGGTTGTCTGCTCTCATGCAGTATTATAGTGGTGAAATGGCACTGGTGACCTCATTCACTCTCTCCTAACTCTGTGTTTGTAATATCAAATTCACTCATACCCTGATCATTTGAAATTTTCATGTAAAAAAATGTTTTATTGATACAATTGTGAAAACCTGGTCACAGCTGGAGTCGCGTTTGCTCGCTCAAATTCAATTCTGAAGGCGCATTGTGCGTTCTTTGAGAGAGAGTGAAAATCTTTTCAGTCTTTATTCTTGTCTGTTTGCATTTGAGTCACTCTTCTACCAGAATTGACTAGCATATAAATAAAATCCAAGGCAAAGTCAGATACCAATATTTGGTTTACAAATACTGTGGTCATTTAAATTAGTGTTAAAATTGCCACGAGTTGAGACCCAGCTAACAATTTTGGGTTCTAAGAACATTTCCCTAATGTTTCCATTAAGAAACAAAAAAGTACAAAATGTTATTTTGAATGTTCAAAAGGTCAAATTTAAAAAAAAAATATTGCTTTAATATAGGAACGTTTTTCAAACATGTTTTATTTGTGTAATGTTTAAAAATGATCCACTAAATATTTAGGAATAACGTTTTTGATATATAACGTTTAAATAGTTCTACTAATGTTACTACAATAACGTTTACTGGTAACTTTGTGAGAACTTTTAGAGAACATTAGCCAATGTTTTGAATGGCAAATGTGTGGAAGTGGCAAATCAAGTTGATGCCATTTATCACAACATAAGCAGGTGTCTTTATCGGTATTTACAACAGCAGTTAATCAGAGAAGACCGGAGCCAAATCAATAATCAGCCCTGCTTGCCCCATACATTTGTCTTCTTCCTACCTCACGCAAACAACTTTGTATACCAAATCAGCTTGGGTTTTAAGCCTACGGATGCGGCATGCAAAGTGGAGACATATCTTCCAACTGTTTGCTTCCATTTGACTCTTTTGATCTTGTTTTTTGATGACAGTAAGATTTAGATCAAAGCCCAAGGTTTGGAAAGCTACATTCCACTAAAGGAGAAACTAACATGAACCGCGATGTTGAAACACAGGAACTTAAGACTTATCGAAACACAAATGTCAAGCACTGCAATAACATTTTTTCACTATTCAAACAAAAGGTATGACTGAACTACCATAACTATTTTTTGTATGGAGAGGAATATGATACAGTTAAGATTCTATAAAGAACTGTGAGTAGCATACTGAATCATGAATACAGCGTGGCTGTTTTGATCTGAGCACGTATTCTCTATGTGTTTTTCCTCACAGTTTGCCATGTTGGCACTCAAACGGTATCATAAAGAGAAAATGGAGACTAACATCAAAAAGAAGGTTCAGACCAAGATCATGAACCCGCTCTGGGTCGACTGGTGGCCCGGAAGTTTCATGCTGTCATAAATTGAGTAAATGACATGAATGTTTTAACTCCAAGCATGGGTGAGATTGAAATTAGTTACGACCTGTCACACGAATATTGGTCTTCTGACTAACTGCCTGCGAAGCAATATGGGATGGTAGCAGTTTAAATAAGCATCTGTCAAGGGTTGAAAACAGAACAGACGTACTGCATTTCTATATAACGTCTCACACTGCTCTCTTAATCCTGACAATGAAAGCATCTATCCCTTGTGAATGACATCATGTGTGTGGCCACCAATCCACCTGCTGAAACATTCCCAGATAACAATTTTAGGTTGTAAGAACATTTCCCTAACGTTTCAAATAAGTACCCAAAACATTAAAAATGTTATTTTTTAAAAAGTTCTAGGAAGGTTAAAAATGTCCAAAATGTTTTAGGCGTTGTATTAATGTTATTGCTAGGTAAAATAAACATTATTCAAACACAATTAATTTTATGACATTTGTAAAATGTTCCATTAACTACTAGAAAACTAAAAGAATAAAATTTTTGATATACACGATACACCGTTATAAAGTTCTAATTCTAGTTAACGTTAATGGAAAATGTTTTGGATAACATAGACAGAATTTTTAGAGAACGTTAACCAACATTTTAAGAACATTCCCTGTTAGCTGGGATTATAGGTTATTTTAGCGCATGGTTGGGCTAAATTTGCAAAGCCTGAGATGCTGTCAGGCTTCTTGTCATCGTATGAAGTCTAATTGGGCCCGGTTCCATGTCAATCCTGCCCTCAGCTTTTTGGCAATGGTTAATAATAATAATTCCATAAAGTGTTTTCTTTCCTCATTAAAGCTCTTGAGATTCACTTTAAATTCACCGCTACCAGCAGGCAAAGCTGGTAATTACTTCAACCACTCTCTCTCTTTTAAACACTGGGTTCTTTGTTTTGGGTTTAATTGAAACAAAAGGAGAGAGAAATTGCGGAGAGAATATAGGGCGACCGTAATCCCGAAAGCAATCTAGCTCAAGCCAAGCTCCTTGGAGTTCTTTATCAATGCTTCTATTAGGAAGGGGCTTATCTCACAAAATTAGCCACGGGATAATCACTTTCAAGCTTTCTGAATTATGCCAGCATTATTCCTCTGACCACCACTCCATCCGACGCTAATAATTTGATTACTCTGACCGATACAATCAATGATACTCTTTAACAAGGTGCAAACGTGCCCATCGACGACAGCCCGGATGACGCGAGCGGATGCGACACGACGGCAACTTCTTTGAAATTATTGCTAGCGTTGAATTTCATTTACACCGAGCACATAACCCCTCAAATGAGATGGAAAATAGGGCCCTGTCCCCCTCCTACGTGCAGTCTCATATTTTGTATTTTTTACATAAAGCTGTTATGATGAAATTTTAATGGGAGAGTCTACTGCAGTGAGGCGACTCTGTGACCTTCTGAATACATTTGTGGGAGGTTGGAGTGAGCGTTCGTTGTCTGATATGCCACTCGGTCGCCTCTCACAGCAGCCCCTCGCTGGCTCGCTCGCTCGCTACGTACGGCCCATTTTAATAGTCCCTCATTTTGTGTGACAGAAATGAGCCACTTCGCTGATGGCGTCTGATTCTTGCATCTCTCCACAATGAGCACAAGCGCATGCCCAATCTCTCTATCTGTGCCACCGCAACTGAAAGTAGCCTCTCGCTGAGTGCTTAAAAAAGCGTGGCGAAGAGACGACAGGGGTAAATGAATAGAGAAGCTGGCCGGAGAGGTGGAGAACGGTGGGCCAT